>JAHWFP010273621.1:0-39038 GCA_023313725.1 Lithobius niger
TATGTTCCAAGAGTATGTTTCCATATGTCTGTTTATAAGTGTATGTTCCAAGAGTATATTTCCAAGTGTACGTTTATAAGAATTTCCAAGCGTATGCGTTCAAGCGTATGTTTACAAGGATTTGTTCCTAGTGTATGTTTCCAAGAGCATGTTTAATATCTCTTTTTAGAAAAAAGAAACGTTAAACTCACATGTGTTCGAAATGACCAAATCGAAAAAAGTGTAGCATAATGGCGACGCAAAATAAAAGTGTGCGTACAATCGCAAAATGTGGTTAGCAGTTTTCATGAAGCATAATTATTTTTCTTGGAGTGAGTCAAAAGGCCATTTTCTTTTTACTTTGTGGTTCAACAAGATGGTATGATCATCTGACGTATAAATTACATATTTTTATTTTTATTTTTATTTTATAATTTCTAACATTCTGATGTTTTGTATTGCGATTCTGTATTGCCGAAAGAATACTCCAACTTCAGTGATTGCACCTAGCATAAAAATAAACTAACTTTCGTTGTTCTGATTGGGATAAGAACTTTCATTTTTGCCTATGTAATTGGTTTTCTCAATATGGTACACGCTAGATGGGCACGGTGTTGTTTCCACTCCGTGCCAGCAAATTAACAATGACTTCACAGAAGCTTAAATTATTGTTTTAATTGTAAAATGGCTAGGTCTATTTCAAAAGGATTTTTTAAACATAGTTAGACGTTTGTTTTCGCCATGATGTTGTATCGCTAAAACTGTTACGCAAATTTCAATTTTGCATTATAAATGCCTAAAACTGGTTCAAATTGCGATGGGATATCAGTGATTTCGAGCACTATAACTTAAAAATTAAGTGTTTTTATGATATGTGTCTAGGAACCTAATGGTAAATTTTCGATTTCTCTGTGAAATTCCGTAAAAATGGTGCCGGCTAATGAACCATACTGGGTTTTTGTGTATAGGAATGCTAAAAAAAAAGCCCAAGGATCTTTTTTTATAACGTACAATTATAAATCTCCGGAATCTCCCCTTTAAGCCTTTCGAATTATTCAAAACAACAAACATGCATACGAACTTTTCAAATCACTCAAGGGTTACACTCAAAAACACACACTAAAAACTTTTAGCACAAAATCACATAAACAAATTTCAGCCTTTTTCAAAAACGTTTTCTTTAAGTGGTTGCAGTGAGAGAACTGAAAGCAGAGTGCAGGCTTGGAAAAGTGGAAAAGTGGAAAATAAAGGATTGGAAGTTCAGAATATAGTTTAATGTAAAAAGGAAAAGAAAAAACGTACCTGGAAAAGGCAGAAGTTCGTTTAAGGACAATTGTTAATGCTGTCAGTACATAGCCTACCTTGCAGTGCATTATAACAATGGCTAACTATTTGTGCTTGGACACACTAGATGGTGTTAGAACAACGATAGAAATGTGCAGAGATTTCTACTCTCTTTTCTGAATTTATTTTCTGTACAAAATATGAATTTAAATAAATTTGAAATCAACTTCACAACTTAAAAGGCCATACCTTCTCACTATACTTGAGCAATTCTGCACAAAATAGCTTTTGCAGCATTTACATAGGTCAGAGTGAATGTAGCAAACCCGTTTCTCACGAGGGGAAAATAGGAAAATGCATGCCTTTGCAACATTTACAGACATCTGGAGTAATGTTGCAAAACTAAGTCATACAAGAAAGTAAACAGGGAGGCACGCACCTTTACCCGTTTCGATTTTTCGTGCGTGTGAAAACTTTTTAGGATATTAGTGAGCGTGGAGGATGGGGAAGTCAGGCGTAATGCTAGTTATTGCGTTCGAGTGAACTCTAACCGTTTTTATTCGTGTACCTTCACGGCTGTGACTATGGGGATACGAGCTCTAATGTTTTTTTTTCTAAACGGCGAAGCCGTTTTTTATTCAGTTAATCTTATTATTAATTTGATGCATTTATTAATGACTAGCAGAAACGTCGCCCCGAGAGGTAGGGTCAACGTTTAGTGAAAATGCTCAAGGGCTCAGATATTTTCTTCTGAGAACCTTTTGTTTTTTTTTCTTTTCTGCTCTTTTCTTACCCTTTTTTGCCCCTGTTTTTTTTTTCCTTTTTCAGGCCATTTTAGACTGCCGCACCAACAAATGTCAGCACAAAAGGCCATTTTTTTCATTCACAAAAAGGGTATTTTACGAAAAGGGGGAGGGGCAGTTCCTTCCTCCCCCCCCCCCTCACTCTTGCATGCCACTGTTTCCTTGTATTAATAAATAACGATTAAAACGCCAATTAGAAAAAATGTGCGTTACGTTACGGGGTGGGGGGAGGAATTCTTTTCAAGTGTTGGGTTGGGGATAAAAAATGAAACGAAGTGTTTCGTAATTTATGGATGCTCCCTTGTTTATGATTAGTGTAAAGCGTCCGAAAAACGAGTGGTGCCAAACAAGTGGTATCATATCTGATGGAATTTACGAACTGCACGTAAAGAACGTGCGTATTTTAAGTGTTATAGTTCATCAATTCCTCCCGAGAATGTGACGCTCATTTTTCCAATGTTTGCTGAATATCAATATGAGTTAAGTAGTTTTCCCCACGTATAGGTAAAGAACGGAAAAGGAAAGGTAAGGACAAGGCAGGGTATGGAGTTGATTTCACATTTTTTATGTTCGTAATTTGCCCTTGAACCGGATTTTGATACAGCTGGTAAAATCTCTACACAATCATACTGAAGTTTAATGTCATCTAGAAGTGCATACGTCCATAACACAAAAGGTTACCCATCTTCTGAACAAAGCGTACATTCAACTGGAAAAACTTGAGTATGATTTTAACAAGACATGCATGCGGATATTTCAACTGACTGGAAAGTTACACAAAATCACACTATAAAAATCATTAGTTCAAAAAGCAAGAAACAAATTTCAAACTTTTACCAATTACTTGTTTTAGAAAAAGCAGTGAGTAGAGTGGAAAAGCGAGGTGCGTGGTTAAAATGGGGGTTCAAATTGGGGGAGGGGGTCAAGACCTCTAAGTCATTTAAGGTAGCTAGAAAAGGCGCAACTGGAAAAGGAAGAACTTCGTTTATGCAACATATCAATCAACGAAAAATGCAGCAATGTTACAACTTACAAACTGCAAGTATACACTCTGAAGACGATATGTATACAGACAGTACAAATGAATGTGTACTTTCTCAGCCTCCACACGAGTTGTGTACTGGCAGTACACAGTCTGTGCACTGAGAGTACACATTATCATCACAGTTTGTGTACTACCAGTGCACAAATTGCGTACTCTCAGTACACAACCCGTGTGGAGGCTGAGGAACTACACATTGATGTGTACTGTCAGTACACATCGTTTTCACAGTGTAGTTGCAAGCAAAAATTTTGATTTTTCAAAGATGTATTAGGTTTAGTTGCATTGGCATTGTCTCAGTGCAATGCAAACTTAATTCTTGCATCAACACACATACACTCACACATGTAGGGACTTATTAGTTAGAAGCCGTTCCCTTATTTTACCTCTTGTACGAAAGAACGTAGATTGTTTTTTTCTGTATAACTGGATAAAAGCTGCATAACGAATATATCAACAGAGGATTAGGAATTACAAGTAATACTCTGCATATGTTATCTTAAGTCAATGTCTTTTATTAAGTGCATTTTGCCTTTAAAATCTCTACACGCTATTATGTGAACCTTTTCCCCAAAGATGGCGGCCTGCTATCTTCACCACGTATCCTGTGCGCGAAGTCCGTTCACGTGTAACTGTTAATCAGAAAACAAAGGCGAACTCGTTTGATGCTTAAATAAACTTTCCTGTAAGATTGCAGATACTGCAGTGTTGCTGTACTGTTTAGTCCACGTGAAACCTTATTGCTGTGTTCAAATGTTTTTACCATTGCTCCTTTCGCACACGATAGATCAGTGAATGATTGGTGCATTCTACGTGCCTAAACGACAATCGCTGGAAAATATTTAAAGACTAATCGTCTTACTGTGCTGAGCAGTTAGCACAGCACAGGTACTTCAGGGCTCGCCCGAGTCTTTGAAAACGTGGAAATGTCCTTTAAAGTAATAATGAAATTCCATGCCTGGAAAAGTGCTTGAAAATCATGAAAAATGAGTGTGTGTGTGTCATCAGTAGGGTGATGAACTGAAAGTAGACGACGTGACTGAAGAACACTGAAAAAATTTAGCCACGAAAGTAGTCGAGTGTGTAGCCTTACATATATTTTTCCTTTTTTGGGCATGAAACGCTTTGAAATTTAGGATCTGGCTTTAATTGTATTTGCGTGTGTAATGGATGGATACAGCTATAAGGTTTTACATGGAGTAAACAGTACATTAACACTGTAGTATCTGATACCTTACAGGAAAGTTTATTTGTGTTCCTTTGATGCAACGTCATCGGAATTCGGAATAGTTAAATCTTACCTTAAGCGTCAAACGAGTTCATTTTGTTTTCTAATTCGTGCTACTTTGGCGTACCATGCAGTTTAGATTAGCTTGTTTTAATGCTTTGTATCTTTACCAATTACGGTTTGCACAAACCAGTATGAAAACAAACCCTTTAAATCTTCAGTCTATGTCTTGCAGATGGCGTTTTCTGGACATTGTTGCGTAAGAACCATGTTTATAACGATGTAAAACAATCAGTCAGGTCGTTTGCCGTTCCCTAACCCCTGAACCACTTGGCCAATTAGAAGAGCATTATGGAAAGGACACATCTACAGAGCAATACCTATAAAGTGAGCTGAGAACCAGCATCATAGAACAAATAGTTGGATTTGTAGATAGCCTAGCAGAAACTTGTCGGGCCAACTAGAAGAAGCCACAAAAAAAAACAAAAAAACTCGCGATTGCAGCTCAAGTACAGATCTCCGATGTGACAAATCGGAAATCAATAAAAGTTTGGACACATGTACACCAAGTCCAACAAAGCTTATATACTAAATATGTGTGGCAAATATTGAAAGACGGCATAGAATTCAAACATCGAAATTTCGGCTATAAGTATGAGAGGTTGAGGTCAAACCTACAGTAAAGGTTACTAATGGTGCAAGCTGGTAGTGCAATAAGTGTGATTTTTTTTTATGAGTGAATGTCAACTATTTTTTCATCACTTTTGGTAGAATGGCTAAAAAATCCCAACCCACCCAAATTATGTTCCCACTCTGCTCACCCACTCGGCTTTTACGCCACTACGGCCGGAGGGAGTGAGCAAGGTAGTCGCATTATGCAGGCCAGTCTCGGGTGGCGCCAGGACGTAGGCCATGACGTAGGCCAACTCGGGTTACAGTACGCTTCTACGTACTTAGCTTTTTGACTCGCTCCCAGCCGTAGCCATGGCGCTAGAAGGAGAGAGGGACAATTTTGCTAGATAAATTCCATCGGAAGTTCTTAGGTTCTTTTACACGCCACAGTCGACATGAGCACGAGACATCGCAGGGCCCTTCTCTTCTCGAAAATGCCAGGGGTGGCTGAGGCCGGGATTGAATCCGGGAATTCTAGCACACAAGACGGTCATGCTAACCATCAGGCCACCTTGCACCATGTTTCTACTTTCTGGTAAAACGTAGTACAATCTACGTTTATTCGAGGCTGGGGATCAACTCAAATTTACATCGATGGAATATTTTTTACTGTTTAGCGTCCTAATGTTGGCAGGCTTCCAGCACCTGTGTTCACTGAGTGAGAGTCGACTTTGCTTTAAATGGATAAATTAGGACATCTCTGGAACTATTTAGATTCGAAAACAAACACGAACTCGTTTGATGTTTAGGGTAAGGTGTAACTGAACCCACATCAACACAGAGGAACAATAACACGTTTGACAAGAGTTGAGTGTAACATCACAACAAACTTCTAAGGGTTATTGACGTAAAATATAAGGAAAGATCCACACTTTTTTGGAGAGTTCTTGGTGGGTGATAAAAAAAAAATTCCTTCTGAACGGAGTTGGACAACGACAAGTACAACAATATGGAAATTAGAATTAATTTTAGGGAATTAATTTTTCCCTTGTTCACCTAAGAAGAACAAGACAGTACACAAATGAGTAATCGTTTAATCATGTGTTTTTAATAGTTTTTTAACTGAATTTTATTATTAGTATGTGCTGGATGAGGTGGTATATTAGATTGTAAGGGCTCTTGACTCATTTGTGTGTTGTCTTGTTCTTTTTAGGTGAACAAAACAAGGGAAAAATTAATTCCCGAAAATTAAATCTAATTCGCATATTGTTGTATACTTGTGGTTCTCCAACTCCTTTCAAGAGGTTTTGTTTTTTATCACTAATCTTGCACACCACAAATTAGTTGACGTTCTTGATGGCTTGCGTTGTTTAAAAACTCTCATATCACAGAGAGCACTGACGTCTATTGTAATTTTGGTTTTGAAGACTTTTCACGCATTACGGAAATGAAACCATCAGCTGAAAGTAGTCCCTCTCCTGGGTTCTGTTGTGTTACCCTGCTCAATACGATAAGATTGTATCACTTTACGTTAGTGCGAACGTCCCTTGTGACAGAACAAAAGACGAGTAGCACCATTAAAAGGTTTTCAGTCTTGGATTTCAGATAATTTTTTTCTTTAGTTCCTTCAGGGTGCGTTGACAATGAGAAAAGGAGATAATACCAT
Source organism: Lithobius niger (assembly GCA_023313725.1). NCBI lineage: Eukaryota > Metazoa > Arthropoda > Chilopoda > Lithobiomorpha > Lithobiidae > Lithobius > Lithobius niger. Next base: position 6,615 of record JAHWFP010273621.1, read on the forward strand.
GGAGAAAGAAATCAGCCTCGAAAAACAAAACATTTTACGGCCTTACTTCCAATTTCGGTTGCAGGTCCGCAAATTTGATGGTTATGGGTACATTCAGATGCAATTTATTAACGTTTATATCCACATGAACTGCATTAGCCCTTTGCTGTTCATTTTTGCATTGCATACCAAAGGACACAGCAACAGAATTCATAAAAACTGTCGTAAACAGGCGAAAGTTGCTTAAAGAAAAAGGTAACCAAAATTCTGGACAAGAACTTATTCTTCTTCCCCCTACACCTTCGAATGCTTAGCCTGGTACCTTTGATGGATATGTGCACGTCACACCACAGAACGCGAAATTATTAAAGGTTACAACTATTTTTGAATCCGCCATTACTTTTGATTGACCAAACAATCCTCCCAGTAGCTAGTAAAAATTAAATTATACCGGATTAATTTAAATACAAAAAAAGTGGGATACCCCCCGTATAATAAGTATAGCAAAAATGAACGTGGTATTCAGTTGAAAAACAAACAAATTAATGAAATACCGCATCCGCCCCCAAGCAAGGGCATCGTGCGCCCACAAAATTAAGGGGAGAGGAGGAAGGCACAACCTTTTGCTGCTAGGGGGTGTGGGGGAGCGCTGTAAGCTCCCCAGCGGGGTTTGGGGCCGAGAAATTTTAATGAGTTTGAGAGAGCTGGAAGCCCCTAATTGACACTTTTTAAAAAGAAGAGCTGGTGAAAATCGACTTGGGGAAATTGAGATGAGGCTTGGGGAGCACGTGCCATTTGGGTGCAGGGGCGTAGTGCCAGTGGGCCACGACGTCCCAGCCCCCAAATCACCCTTCAAGGTTTTACTTGGAATGATGGGTATGCCATCATGGAGTTGGCTATCAATTTTTTAGGGTGCTGCAGGTGCAGTAGTTGGTAAGGCTCTCAGTGGGCCTTTATATATGCGTTTGGAAAGTTCATTTTGGAGGAATTTGTGGTGAGTGGGCACGAATTTTTTACCTTGATCCAATTTTTAATGCCAAAATCTTTTAGAATCTTCAAATTCGTAACTTGGTCTTTATGCAACAAAATAAAATGGTAAAGAATAAATCTTATATCCCCACAAGGCCTTTTACGTTGTGATTTATTCTTTAAAGATTTTATTTTGTTACACAAAGACCAAGTTATGAATCTCAAAATTCCACAAGTTTGGAATTAAAAATTGGATTAGATTTTTATGCAATTAAAAAATGAAAAATTCGTACCGACACACAACAGATTCCTCGAAAATAAATTTTCCAAACGCGATATGTAAAGGCCCACCGAGAACTTTACTAACTCCTACACCTGAACACCCTAAAAAAGTAAGTATACAGCCAACTCTATGACGTCATGCCCATCTTTTTAAATACCAATTTTAAGCCGCATTTCACCAATGGCTGTGTGGGGAGCCACTTGTCTTCTAATTTTTTATTTGCATTTAAAAACATGGGTCAAATTTTTCCCCACAATTCAGTGTATCGGGTTTTTTTTTAATAGTTCCAATTCGTATCTAGACACACGCTAGTGTGTCGCGCCAGGTAAGGCAACAAATATCACAACAAACATCATAGCAATTCAATTGTCGAGGTTGTAAATCATTGTAGCGGAACGCCATAGCGTCAAGTGTTTTATATCCTGAAGCATAGTTGGGCACATTTCAGGTATACTTGGATAAAAATAATAATGTGGTACAAAAGCTTAAATTGTGTTGAAATCGAGACCCACCTGGAAAAAATTAACTCGTGTAGGAATGCCAGGTAAGCTGCTTTCAATGCAAAGTCTGACCCTCAATAACGTTGCAAATGTGATACTACTAGTTACTAGCTAGCTGTCCGCTCATCTCCATGTTAAATCCCATAGGGTGATTATTCATCAATACCGAGATAACGGGAAGGCTTCTAGCTACGAAATTGGTCGAATGGGTGAAGTACAATACGAACTGCGTACCTTTTAAGGTTTGGACCTATGGTTTGGGCCTAACGGGAATGGCGTGGGAGGGCGCGTAAGTACGAAAATATTGTTATAACCATTGTTAGTATTGTCTGCATCGTCTCTCATTGGACAATGACAACGTGCATACTGATGTGCGTGCCTAGACACACACTAGTGTACACACACTAGTGTATCACGATAAATGTAAACAACGTTGCCAAAGAAATTGTATTCACGTCCAATTCAGGAAAAATAAACAAACTGTAAAAACAAAGCAAAATAAACAAAGCCAAAAACTGGTATGTATAGAGGCCACCAAGTTGAGAGTGGTTCGGCCCTTCCAAGGAGTGATATCAACACACCAAAACTAACTAAATAAAACAAATTACAACAAAATTAAACCAAACCTAAAACTTATAAAGAGGTTACTAAGTTGAGAATGGTTCGGCCTCTAGGCAAAAGGTAGTAGCAAAGTGTTGAAAACCAATTTTTTTGTTGATGTGGCACTTTATTACACATCTGCACGGTAGTGGAGTTGAGTCTAATACACAATTTTAAAAAGAGGAGTGATATCGTATCAAAAACCAAAAACTGGTAAAATGTGGCGCCAAGTTCCGAATGGTTCGGCCCATCAAAGGAGTGATATCAACACACCAAAACATTCGCCAACTTAATCGCACCGAATAATACTTCGGACGTTAAATGAATACTTGAACATTGCTACCGAAAGTAGCAATGTTCTAGTTTTCATTTAACCTTCGAACTGTTAAGTGGTGCGATTAACTTGGCAAATGTTTTGGTGTGTTCATATCACTACTTTGATGGGCCAAACCATTCGGAACTTGGCGGCCCCTTTTACCAGTTTTGGTTTTTGATATGATTTTTGCTATAACCACGCGCTAATAACTACAAGTGATTAGTGTAGCCTAAACAGAAAGCTTTAGGCAGGAATTAAACATCACCAACCACCCCCCCAAACCCCCCCCCCCCCCGCCTTCCCAAAACAAAACGTCATTAAATATCGAGATTAAATGCTGTGACTGACAAACTGAAATTCTTATATATAATACAATAAATCGCAAGTGAAAGGTATGACTGCTTTCGCGTTCTTATATTTAACTTCATTACTGCTGTATTGCCAAAAACACTGACCTAGCAGTTAAGTTTTATACGAGTTTTATTTTGCTCTTAACGTTGGCATTGTTGTGATATTTGAACTGGCAGCGTTTAGGTATCTGATTTCCTAGAAAAAAGGGGCCGTCAAGGTCACTTCTCAGAGATCTAAGTCCTGTTCACAATTTTTATTGCTACAATTAACTTGTTTTAAGGGCATTTTAAAAACAATTCGGGACATACAGAGCTGACTTACGACTTTTGGGTTAACCTATAGCCTATAGGGCAGTGACATGACGTAGTATTATTGTGTATAACTCTATGCTGGAGCCTTAATGGGTTAGCTGCAAGGGGCACTGCGGAGAGAAACAGAAGGGCGTCATACTGAAGCCGATGCTCTGAAGAGTGATTTCTTAGACCTAAAACGCGCGATTTTTGTTGGAGAAAACAACGTTATTTTAAGCCTAAGAAATCCGCTCTTCCGTTGTTTTTCCCTCCATTTTTATGTAGTGCATCTTGTAGTTATGCCCTCCAAAACCCATACTGGTGCCAATATGGCGGCAAATGTCACTGCTCTATAGAGCCGTGGCACAACGTAGTATTATTGTATATAACTCTATGCTGGAGCCAGTTACTGGGATAGCTGCAAGGGTCACTGGAGGGGAAAAAGAAGGGCGTCTTACTGAAGACAATGCTGTTGAAGAGTGGATTTCTTTGGCATATAACGCGCGATTTTTGTCGATTTTTTTGCAGATGCTGACATTTTTAAGCAAGTGGAATCTTTATTTTCCAATTACAACCTAAGCAGCATAAGGGATTGGAGAAAACCTTGGTTTTTTAAGCCTATGAAATCCACTCTCGACGCACGGGCTTGACTAGAAGTGCCGTTGTTTAACCCACCATTTCAATCTAGTGCACCTTGCAGGTATCTCTCTTGTAGCCAATATGACGTCACTTGACGCTGCTCTATAGCAAAGTGTGATTTCGCTTTGGTGCCACCACCGCATTACTGCACAAGCTGGATGAGTAACAAAAAAGGAAATTAAGTGTCCTTAATGCGTCGTTCTGTTCATCAATCTCTTGCCGATATGAGTGGGTGGAGTAACGCGAACCAGACATAGTGTTACACCCCCTTCAACGGCGTGAGAGGTTCCCGAAAAAGCCTCTGGATCAGAGCTTTAGGATCCCTCCTTGGAGAGGCAGGCAGTGTTAAAAGCCTATTGATCCCAAAATGGAAGAAACAAAAACACTCTTGGTTTCACTATTGTGATTGGCTTTGCTGGCTTTCGCGTTTCTTTTTAAGAGCTGAAAGCGTTTACTGCATGTTTTTTTTTTCTCTCTCTCTCTGTTTCGCAGCCAATTGGAGATCAAATATCGGAAAAAAGGTTTTATTTTTTATTTTTTATTTTCGTTATCGTTTCTTGATCTTTGGTTCTTACTTAGGGGCACGTTCAGAGGTGAACGGCATTTAGCGATGCTACTTCTGAAAAAAAGATTATAAACAGTTTTTGAACGGTAAAGACAGCCAGTTTCTAGTGGAACGTTTTTTAATCGTTGAAGTTCCACGGCGCTGACGAATTTTGGGGTTTAATACACATTTGCAAGGACGAAAATGGGGCGAAAATACGGTGGGCGGAGAGAGGGGGCGCCAGCTAAACTCCTGATTAAAAAAAAATAGGCTCAGTCGGAATTAAGACGGTAGGAGGAAACTATCCGAAAATAGAGTTCTTCAATTTTCTGTCAAAAAAGTATAGAAATGGAAGGATTCGTTCCACCTGTGACGATTTCGTTTGCCAGCGTTAAAGTATAATTTAAGTATTATAATTTAAGTATAATAAATTAGTTAAAGTATTATAATTTTAGTAATTTACAACCTAGCCTGCATTTTCATCTCCAAATATTATATTGAAAAAAAAATGCTTCGACCCCATAGAACTTTATTCAGCAAAAATTACTTATCCACTTTTTAAGGAGGTAGGAGGAAACTATCCGAAAATACAGAGTTCTTCAATTTTTGTCAAAAAAAATATAGAAATTGGCGGGATCCGGGGATTCGTCCAGTCTGTGACGAGTTCGTTTGCCAGCGTTTAAAGTATAAGTAAATTTAAGTATACTAAATTATTTAAAGTATTATAATTAATTTAAGTAATTTGCAACCTATAGCCTGCATTTTCATCTCCAAATATTATATTGAAACCGGATTTAAAAAAAAATATGTTTAGACTCCGTAGTAATTTATTCAGCAGAATTTAGATAACTACTTTGAAAAAAAATATATTTTTCACTTCTTGGATACTTGGGTACACGGGTACTGGGTGGCCGTGAATACTGGGGCGTCTTGGTCCCGGCTGTACATCTCTGGCGTCTTACTGACCCGGGTTCGATCCTGGTGAAGGGAAGTATACATGTACGGGTTTTTCTTCAGTCGTTTCCCACCCGTTGCACGAGGGTTTCCTCCGGGTACTCCGGTTTCCTTCCTTAAGTGGCAAAAAACAACCTTCCACTTAACATCTGTCGCTTGGGCCTTTAAAAAGCTCTTAGCTTACTGGACGACACAGTCTATTCTATGCTATTCTCTGAAAATTCAAAGCCCTATAGTGTCCGCGGCCTATCTTGAGTTCTCCGCAGAACGAATACAGATAATCGATTATACGTTTTCAGTAGCAGAGTGCCTTGTTGATATCCGAGATGGTTACAAAAACAATGGCGGCCATCGATTAAAGCCACCTCATCCAGGAAGACGTAGCCGCTCACAAAATACTTGCAGGACTCAAGATACACCGCGCACATACTCGTGAACCTTTGCCTGAATGTGCCACTGCTGCTTTCACTCCTTCTGCCGTCGCCAGCACTCATTTCAATGGATTAATTAAGCAGTGTCTATCAGGCAGTATCTGTAGAGTTGCTTTGGTCGAGGCTTATTTGTGAAAACACATGTGTTTTTTTGTGACGTCAACCATGTTCTACGTAACCAGCGCTCTACTTGGCAATTGAAAAGTAAAACTGACCTCAGGTCTGGAGTAGTTTCACCGGTAAAAACTTGAGTACCGAAATTGCTCTGTCCCCAAGCATTGTATTGGCGTAACATCTTGGTAATAATTTGGCAATATTGACTTAATATCTACCTGAGCTACATCAACCGCTGGTCCGTGGAAGCGGAAGTGCGTTGAATAAGTTTCATGACACGGTCTAGTTGGGAGCACTGAGCCATGATTGGAGCAGTTATAGGGCGAGAGTCACTTTAATTGCTTCTTGTTTATTACTAGGCGTTTTAAAATAATTGTCATAAAAAAAATCTGCCCAATTTCTTTCCCACGCATTAGTCTCTGTTTTTCAACCATTTCACGTTTTACATGGGAACAACTATTACTATTTTACATCGTTTTACATAACGAATGTTAGTGTTTATTACTTCTTTTTTGCATGTTTCATAATTGTTGGCAACGTTCTGATCGTTGTAAAAAAAAAACATACTATCATGATGAAAGTGTCCTGGTGACGAATTGTTCAAGGAGTGATTATCTTTACTGCATTTTCACCGTCAATAATTTCTGCAGTTTACTAAATTCAGAACTGGGCGCGAATTCAACGAGAAATGAGTTGAAAAAGTCTAGGTGTAAGGGTGTAATACGAAATAGGGTGTAATACGATATCGGTATTAAGCCTAGTCTCACTATAACATGTGGACCGAAAAGGACCCAGACCGTTTTCGATACACTCCGATGAGGTGGTGTCATTTTACAAACTTTTAATGGTATTAACAGTCTCCCAAAAGAGATATTGTAAAATTTAACAATCCATTGCGTCCGACCACAGAGCATCCCCGCATACATTTAAAAAAATCAAACGATGTAACCCCCTTTCACGTAATTGTTCGTAACTCAATTTGCGCTGGCCAGCTCCCACCCACTTGGCCTCCGAACGCCTTAAGGGCTGCTTTATTTAATCCTACCTGCATGATTTTAAACCTTTAACCTGACGACGGTTCGGATACCCAAATGAGTAAAGGACTTCAGTCGAGCCTTTTCTTTGAAACAAACGTTGCATTTCAAAAATAAACCATCACTTTTTTTAATAATATAATGCAGTGGTTGCAAAATTAGGGAACGTTCAAGTATTTCGTCATCAAGAAACTGGTCATTTTAAACCCCCCTCCCCCCTCGTTATCAATCTTCATCAATTTCTCAACCCCTCCCCCTCCAGTATTATTACGTCATTTCTAACTTTAACCCCCCTCCCCTAAAAGGGGGTGGTTTCCATGTATATCCCCAGTTTTCTGAAGACTTTTTTTTTTGCGCATTTCCACCCTTTAAATTTTTCTTTTAATGGGTAGCGGTGCTTACGTCATCAACTGGCCACCCCCTCCTTCCCTCGTCAGCAATCCTCACCAAGAGGCCAAAACCCCTCTCCCCCACCTTCTTGATGATGTAATGCTTGAACATTCTCTTAGCCTAGTTGCCAGAAGAAGTTTTTCTAGTTGGTGACTGAGAAGGGACCGTGGCAAAGTCCTTGTTAGTGTATGCCAACCCGGGTAATGTGAGAGACAACCATCCTCCTTCAGCGCCTGTATGGGATCTATTCTGGTCTGGTCCGAAGATTCTGAACATTATAACTAGATGTTTACTAGACGTGTAGAATGATGAAAAAAACCAGTAACGAGAAGGCAATCCTGTGGATTCGAAGTGGGAAAACTCCGATATCGCGTACGATAATCAGTGATATCCTACTTCGAATCCCCGGGGTTCCCTTCCCTTTACTTGATTTCTTTCTGCCTTTAAACATCTAACAAACATCTAGTTAGGAATATAAAGTCGTAGTGGTCAATGCGGCGTAGTTGGAATGTAATGAACAAAGTCGCCGAATTGTTGTCATCGTCATAATTTTTGGAGTTCGCGATCGTTTGTGCTATAGTTTTTAGATTTTGCGTTTTAGTGTGGATTAGGAGTGGGAAATGATCAGCGGTATTCTGAAAATTTTGGAGGAGGGGGAGGGGGGAAAAGCTGTCAAAGCCCTTCGATCTCGCTTCTTTTGTATGGAGGCCTAGCCTCTAACACCGAGTCTTTGATTTTAAATTAAATTTCTTGATATGCAGATCATCAATAAGTTATAGCACATGACCTTGGACGTTAGTACGATCAAAAAACGATTAAAAAAAAAGATAAAAAAACGTCATAAGTGCACGCTTTTCCCCAACTCAACAAAACAAAATACACTTGTGTAATATCTAACATGCTTGTTCTCAAATTAAAGATCTTAGTCCGCACATAAAATTAATAATCATATAAAGTTTGCTTTTCGCCGTTAGATCTCGGTTTTTTTGTTTTTTTTTTGTCTTTTTGCTCGAATACGTAGTTGTAATGTCGTGTTTACGGAAGGGGTTAATAAAAATTTGCAGATCAAAATTACGAAAGTTATTGCGAGACTTTAGTCGCCCGTTCTAACTGGTTGCAGCCACGAAAACAGAGCGTCGCAGATTTTATGTGAATTCGGCGCAGAAGTAACTCGTTTTATGTACTTGAGAAGCAAACTTTTACTCCCTCCAAATTACTTTTCTTTTTCATCAGGTTTAAAATGATTTGTATTTCTGCTGTCGTCTGTCGCGCCGTTTGCCGCCTTCATATTAATTTAGAGACGATGCTAAAACCTTGACCGCCCTCCAGATTGCCCGCCCGCTGAGTGGCTTCACTGCACGCACGAAGGCAATGCAGAGAAAGCTGCTGGCAATAGACACCAGACGATACAAGACAGGGTTAACGCCTCTGCGTAAAGGCCATATCCTGAACCGAACCTCCATGTAAGTTCATGATATAATGGAACTCTTAAAATGGTTAAACGGAAATCACCATTCCCCCAACCTCAAATTAAAATAAATTTCAAAGAATAAGGCTGGGAAGGCGTCAGTCGACCCCCATTTTCATCAAGGATATCCTTCGCCAAAATATTCTGCCAAGGACTTGACGACATGCTTGCCCTTAAAGTTTTCTGGACGAGCGTGTTACAGTCAACGAAAAAACTCGGCAGAAAACTTAAAGGGTAACCTAATTCAAGTGATTTAAACGTGTAGGGCTATAGGAAGATGTCACTATTTTAACTAAAAGTTAAAACTAGCGGCACTTGATGTTACTCAACCTAAGAAATTTCCAATTCGTCGTGGAAATTACGTAAATTTTGCGAACCAGTTTCGTACGCATTTAAATTGCATGCCATTTTCGTGTTTCGTGGAAAGTGTCGAGGCAAATTTTGTAATAAAAGTTAACTTACGATACTGAGAGATACTGTCAGTTATGTGGTCCTTTACAACGTGTACTGCGTTGACCTTTTTTGGTTGATAGGAATTGTTTTTCAGCAAACAGTGTGATATTCACATTTCAGAATCCTGTGGAAATACTTATCAAGAGAAGCCCGTCCCGATGTTGAAGGGGGGCAAACTATTTTACCCAGGAAAATTCCGATTGTCTCTTGAAACCGAAATTTATTCAAATAATGTAGCGTGGCCGAAGCAAATTAGAATCCCTTTCATTCTATTAGATTGACTATACCCTATAGTTTGTTCCACATTATGTTTGCAGGAAACTTACTGTGTGACGCCACGTTTCTTTGCACTACGAAAGCAAAACGTGCAGATGTCAGACTTGTAGACTCTACAGTTACTGTCAGAGTCTACGAGGAGGATATTTACCTGTTTTTTGCCATCGTAGAGGTTAGAAACGTGGCGTCACACAGTCAGTTTGCTGCAAACATAATGTGGAACAAACTATAGAGCAGTGACACTTGTCGCCATATTGGCACCAGTATGGGTATGGAGGGCATAACTACAAGGTGCACTACATAAAAATAGAGGGAAAAACCACGGAAGAGCGGATTTCTTAGGCTTAAAATAACGTTGTTTTCTCCAACAACAAAAATCGCGCGTTTTAAGTCTAAGAAATCACTCTTCACAGCATCGGTTTCAGTATGACGCCCTTCGGTTTCTCTCTGCAGTGCCCCTTGCAGCTAACCCATTAAGGCTCCAGCATAGAGTTATATACAATAATACTACGTCGTTTTACTGCTGTATAGAGCATGCCAAACAACCATTTAATACTCAAGCTACAGTTGCATATAACCAGATGTATCTTTCATCCTAGCTCGAAGTTTTTCTTCTGCGCTACTGGCAAAATACAATACTCACAACCGAATTTTTTTTAATGCTTATAAGCCAGCAGAACGCGTCATCCTGAACTTTACAATATGTTAGGTATCGTAAATATACATTCAAATATATTTAAATATCTATTTACGGTACCTTATAAATTGATAGTGTAATATGACGCTTTATGCTGGTTATAAGCTTTAAAAAAAAAGCCGCTTAAGTTGCTGGCAGTCTATACGTATATAATTTTTTTTTAACAGGTCAGGCTGTTTAAATAACTAATTTCCGCTTTTAACATATCAACATTTTAAAATGTATATTTCTGGGTAATTATCGGTACGGAATTGTAACTTTGTAAGTGTCTTGAAACAGCACCATCTCTAATCCGATTTTAGCAACACTTAAAATAAGAATAAATTGCTCCCATAGTTTTCGGCTGATTTCGAAGAAATTTGTATTAGGCAGATAAATTTTGTTTGAGTTACCACCTACCAAGTTTCACGAAAATCGGTTCAGCGGTTCTCAAGTTGCCTCATGCATATGGGTGGACGGACCAATGCTAACAATTATTGTTGTCGCTTTGCGAAACGTGCACTATACTTGAGTTTCCTGAAAAACTAATTTTAACCAGTAATGATCAGTAGAATAATCAATATATCCCAAATCACGCATGATTTTAATGCCTACTGACTTTGTGGATACATTTGATTACAAAATGGATTTGTCAACTCGAGTTACGCACTGAATCACGAAGCACTGAAAAGCTTCACTTTACTGAAGAAGATTGGTTAACTGCCATTTGATGTATATACTTCGAAGATGACACAGAACCTGATTAGCAACAGTAATACCCAGAATATTTTACTACCGAACGGTAGAATAGCCAGGATGTCGGAAGTAGCCGACAACATCGGTTAGCTGTAATTACTAAGTGAAGACGACAATATAGCCTTTACAATGTTACATCTTGTGAACAAGGCCGTGGACTCCTCTGGGAATATATTTATTAGCTTGTGGAGTCAACGCTTTCTGAACTAAACCCACCGTTTCGTCGTTTAGTCTCTTAGTAATTACCACAACACATGCCCCTAAATATTTTATGCTTTCGTGCTTGCTAATGGAAATGAGACTGGATCCACGGGGAATAACCCTTTGCACACTAGCACATGTAGTCCCGATGAGATGTTTTAAAATCGTTTAAAAAATGGTGTGCTTTATCATCATCAGAAAAGCATCGTTGGTCCTGAAGTTCTGAAAACTGTTGCTGCATGAACCTTATTAACGTTACTTTTCGTAAAAATAATACGTTTGTACGGGGCGGGGAGGGGATGAGGTCCGTTAAGTATATCAATAAGAGTCACCGAGAGGGTGGGGGCTAGTGGCAATTTTTAATTTAGTTCGAAGTCCGAAGGGACCGTGACCCGCCAACTGCATTAAAAAAATCTTGTGCAGTAAGCAACAATTTTTTCATGATTTTATTTCTTGCTTGACGTAGTTTGCGTAATCACTCATATTGCTGATATATCAGATGTGAAATCTAGAGTAATAAGAGTTAAGGTTAGCAGGCTTTAGGGATTGAGCATTATTTACCACCTGGAAGGGTTACGTCCCGTTTCGCCAAATCCCGCTTCGCCAAATCCCATTTCGCCAAAAAATAAGCAGATTAACCATTTTTGCCTCAGGAGCCAGTCCCGTTTCGCCAAATCCCGTTTCGCCAAATACCGTTCACGAAGTTTTAGGCACACGAAACATTTAAAACATTTAAACACGAACATTTATAATATGATAATGGTGAGATATTTATAGACAAACACCCGTTTTGCAGAATAATTTGTTTCAAATTACGTGCCTCGCTCGCGTTGTTGCGCTCGCTGCGGCTCGACACATAACATCAGAAACCGCAACTAATCACAAATTACTTCAATTTAGGCATGCCTCTTTAACTTCTGCAATGTTACATTTTTGAAGAATATTTTCATTCTGCGAAACGGGATTCTGCAAAACGGGAATTCCCATTAGGGAAATGATAACCATCATGTGTATAACTAACTATTCTTAAAAGAGAGCCTTAGTATTGACGTAGTGACGACCAAGCATTCTAAACAATATTTAAAGTACACGTTTTTCCGTCTGTATTGCCAGTTTTCAAAACGTTAATTAATCAATTGGCCTTATTCTACCACTGCTTGTCTCTGTTAAATATTTGCCCCATTCCATAGAAATAAAGTATTAAATTTCGTGTACGTAAAATTTTGTCTAACTCGTTTTGGCGAAACGGGATTTGGCGAAACGGGACTGGCCCTTGAGGCAAAAACTGTTAAACTGCTTATTTTTTGGCGGAACGGGATTTGGCAAAACGGGAGTTCACCGTGGAAAGGGGTGGGGATCAAGGAAATTTAGGTGGCGAGGAGGGGGGGGGAGATTATGGCTTTTTCGATCTCTTTTAACCACAGGGTCATGAATTTTTAATACAAGAGAGGATGCCAGGGAATAAATAACCAGGAGAAAAATACAATTTTAAAATTTAAGAATGGCACGTTCCGCAGCCGTCTACATAATACGATCGTATAAATCAAGACTACTACTTTACTTTTAAGAATTAAGTAAGAACCAACATTTGGCTGGTATAGTAGGCAAGCATTTGGGGAAGCTTTTCAGGACAGCATGCTTCTCGACGGCGAAGCTGCGAGACCACATTGACCCTCATTTATTTCCGTCCGCCAGCATGAACATGAACATGGAAGAATATAATAGAAGTGATCATTAGAAAAGGGGTGGGTGATCATTAGCCATGGGGGGGAGGTGGGATTTGAGACACATGATGGCTGATATTTACGCGAACATGAACGTGGAAGAATATAAAAGTAAGGGAGAGGACGGGCATTAGCATTAGGGTGGGTGATTTGAGTCACAAGATGCGGTGACTGAGCGAACGAGGCGAACGAAAATCATCGTTTATTAGCCAGTGAGCGCAAAAATTGTAAGAAACTCAATTTGGTCAAATGTGGACATACACATGAGCTACCATACCTAACCAGTGTTGCTAACCGTGCATTCAACACCACACGGGCTTCGGCTAGTAGTCAGTATAATTTACCAAAAAAATAGTTAACGCTTATCGTTAATATAAGAATAGCATAAAGTAATAACATCTACGCTTAATGAGCCACATTCAGCTCACTAATACTCGTGCATAATACGTGTGATGTTCTGTTGCGAGTTTAATTCCGGATTTCAACGTTGGAATTGTACCACCCCAGCAAGGTTGCGCTGATGACGTAATTTGTGAAATCTGCCAAGCCCGAAGTCCACATCACGTCAAATTGTAATGTGCCATTGTCCTCCAAAATTAATACTCATTGTTAGTTGAAATAATCCTATTTGATCAATTGTTGTAGCAATACATAGCTATGATTTGGCTGTTGCAGACATAGGGCCTTAGGGCTTCGGGCAGATGACCAGGAGTGGTTAACGCTCGTTAAACCCTTTAACCCTTTAGCTATGATTTGTCTGTACATAATGCTTGACATCAATTGTAACGGCTTGAGCTCGCTTGGTTTCCCGCCGGGTGCTCCCAATAATTAGGGATTAACCTAAAATTCCATTCCGCCACCAACTCTCCAACTCCCCGCAGCCAAAGGTAATTTCGGCCCTATAATTAGAATTTTTTCCCAATCCCCGAACTTAAATTCAAACCAGACCAACACTGTTGCTAGTTCAGCACTGCAACCCCGTAGCAACTTAGTTTAGCAGTCAACGTATGAAATAGCCCGAAACTAACTAATCCAAATTTTCCCAAGAAGCCTAATGCCGTTGACATTCCATTTAAGGCCCTAAGCCAAGGTTAGTGTCGGCCTTGAACTTCAGGCGAGCCTGAGCACACGATCGCTCATATTTAACATAAAACTAACATCAAAACTGAACCACGACTACCAGCCTTGTTCCAACGGTAAAGGTTAATTTGGAATTCCCGTAACCCATTGACAAGCATCACGGCACATTTTCAAGCAAGTCCCTTAACTGTGGGGTTGGCATTGGGGCAGCTCCACCACACGTACTAAAAACCCCTACAGTTCTTCAAGCTTCTTACTCGCCTGTAAACTTAAAAATTCCAGGGTATTTCTGGGATATTTCAAGGATATTTCAAGGATTTGTCAATGAAAATTCAAGGACTATAAACGAGTACTTCACACGCTACGAGATAATCAAGGAACAAATTTGTTCAATACGAAATCGTATCAATATTGTCGCAAGGTTTAAGTGTCGTATTTTGCTGTGCTGGGGATTCAATTGCAACAATTTGGTTGCGGCGTAGCGACTTTATTATTAGTTGCTGAGCACAATGTGTTGCGTGATAGAGGGCGAATGGCTTTGCACAGACTCTCCAATAAACATATCAAATCAAATCAATGTGTTAGTTTTTATTTTTTAACCTTTTTGTTTCAACATAATAATCATAAAGCACAGATATACGACACGGAGAGCAAACCCTAACAGAATCATGGTTTTCCGTTATGGGAATTTCCAGAATTGCTCCAGAAATTGGGCAACCTGCAAATTTTTATCACGCATTTTCCATGTTTTTGCAAGCACTTTTCGAGGCACGGAATTGCATTTTTATTTCCAGAACAATTCCAGGTTTTCAAGGCCCACTACGAACCCTCGTTCTTTAACATTGTGTGTGAGCCAATCCCAACCAAAAGGACACACGGATAGATGACAGTGGCGTAGCCAGGAATGTGGGCAACATGTGCCTTGGCAGAAGGAAACATGTGCATAAGGAAGACCTGGTGTCTGGTGGTGGGAGAGGAATTTTTGGCCGATGGATTTTTCTTACCGACCGAAGGAGAGGTTGTACATCAAATTCTAAAAAACTACAACTTTCAGTGAACAAATAATCAAATACCAATTACAGGCTACAGTACAATAAAAAAAAAATTATAGAAATATTCTAGCATACCAAACAGTTGTTTATTTACAAGCTTCAAGCTGAGAAAACCAATTTATGTTTGGTTTAAACATAAAATAAATTGCATTAACACGAAAAAATTATTAATGCGGCTGCCATCCAAAACGACAACAAAAAAAAAGCAACACTGCAACCAACAGGGTTTCCAGTGTTGCCATATAGTCTGACTGAGCAGTCAATCAAGATATGATCAGTCAGTCGACCAAGAGCACCGCTTTCACGCGCTCGGTTGGTGCTATTCACACCGGTGGAGCCGATGGCCTTTGGCTCGAGCTCCAGTTCCCAACCTGATGAAGCATACATGCCCACTCGTATCGTATGTGAATGTCTGATTGGGTCGCGTTCAACAATGACGTGACGAAGGAGAACACAAAGTTAGTGACACCATTGGATGGATGATGGATCATGGAAAATAGATAGTTGGCAACGTGTGCATTGCACACGTTTGCACACCCTTAGCTACGCCACTGATAGATGAACTGACCGGAAAGCTTTTTATTGGTCCTGGAACATCGGCTACAACAACTTATAGTTGCTATTTATTTAGTGATATACCCCGGAGGGGTTGCAATACTTAAAACTACGGACGGAAGAGCAATGTCCCTTTTGGAAGACTCTTAATCTTCAAGTCCACGAACCTGCACTTATTTGACATGACGAACGATGTTTGGGGAAACTTTTTATTTCTTCTCGAACCTTACGGTCTGTGGCCAAGTGGCAAAAGCAAGGCCAAGTCCATTTGTTCTGGGTAACCAAGCACTAAATTTGACCAGCAAACTTATACCATTGGGGGAAAGTACAAACGCAGAAGAGCGTGTAGGGGGCCAGGAAGTGCCGTTTACATCGGGCAGTTGGCCTGAATGCCAACTATCACGACAAAACAAGTGACCGTATTTATGATCTAACAGACACACGATCGTTTTTTTCCCCCGCCCAAACAAAATCAACCGAAGCTTTGAAATCAAATTCCAAGGTCCCAGCAAAGAAGACGATCGGACGGAAAGCCTCGACATTTTGGTGCATATTTATTTGTTGTTTGTAAAACTTTGAGCATGCGCTATAGCGTAATTCATTCTTTGTACAGTTCCGAATTTTCCACGGGTTTTTACGATACGTTGAACAATTTGCAAATTTCCTTTCAAAATGCTTGCGTCGTTCTTTCTGAAACTAGAATGCAAGTTCAAATCACCGTCGAAAATGAGAAAGTCGCTAAAAACGAAACAAAAGCCCCTTATTTTCCTGACTTTCGCAGTCGCTTGTCCTTGAATAAAACGAGGTTAGAGCAGCGATTACGATACAATCTAACAATACAAGAATAGTTCAGTTTAGCTGCTCTATTGCCAATATGGGCACGTGCTGCGTTGGTTGGAATTGTCAAACGAGTAAAGGGAGTAAAAAAAGTTTCAAAATTAATATATTTATAATTAAAGGGGCATATCTTCTCTCTAATTTCGAGCATCCTGCAAGAAATAGCTTTTGCAACACTTTACACTGGTTAGGGTAAATGTAGCAATCCCGTTTCTCATGAGGGGAAAAGTCGGAAAATGGTTGCCTTTGCGACATTTATACACGTCCGAACTAATGTTGCAAACCTGAACCATACAGGAAAACCAACCGGGAGGAATGTACCTTTAAGCAATATCAAGGCTTTTTTTTTTGTATAATTACCTACTAATTTCCACTTTTGCTGCTAGCAGCATACAATTAACACATCTATTATTGTTTTATTTAAAAAAAAAAAAGGAAAACATTTCATTTAACATAAAGAGCCCGTAAGTGTTTTCAACATACGTGTGATTTATGGCAGCATTTTGTTGTTCAATTCTGCTATTTTATTTTCTGTTTTTTTTTTATTTCTTGTTAAATAATGTAACAAATTCATGATTCATGTTCTTTGTCCAACCAATGGACAAGGAGAGAGGTGGAATACTCCATCAGCGTTTCCCAGCTCTCCGTGGCATAAATTGTTAACGCTGAATTGTGTCTGTATTTTCCCGTCACAACCCCACGCTAAGAGAAGCATCGGAGAAGTCCACAGAAGATACACACTAACTCTGCTGACAAACTAATTTTGGGGACCGTTCATTATTTTCAACGGGAGGGGGGTTCATGAAAGGTTTTATGTGAAGAGAGAGTGAATACCATTTTTTAGAGGGGCGGATTTAGCATGGTGCGGATGCTGCGGTGGCCACCCCCCCCCCCTTTCCTGCCTAAAAACATATACTTTTACAAGCTTTGAATTTTTTGACACCCTAAATCTCCTATTAACCGCCCTGGCAAAGATACGCCCCTTCCCCCCCCCCCCCCCCCCCCCGACGGTTTTCGGTCAGAAATCGTGAAATAACCTAGTTACAGCCCTAGGACCGAAAAGCATTTTACATCGCAATTTTTCTGCTAGAAATTAACTAAAAGCGTCAGACATTCAAGGATGCATTAATGAAGAGAATCACCGAAGTTTGGCAGAGCACCCCCCTTAACAAAATTCGAGATCCGCCCCTGATTTTTTTGAAGGTGTTATCATGATGGGGGATGGGGGGGGGGGTCAGGGAGAAAGGAAATACACACCAAGTTATAGAATGTTAATGTAATACATTTTATTTAGTTCAGCACATCCCACAACGTATTAAAGTAGGCCTAGTACCTTTCGTACACTCATTTCAGCTCCAGATACTAGATACTAGTTTTTTTTTTTTTGGGGGGGGGGGGGGGGGCTAACACAAAAGGGGGGCATACATGTTTTTTTTAATTTTAATGACGACAATCCGCCGGCCCACCTCCCCCCCCCCCGTTGATAAATAATGAGCGGTCCCTTATTTATTTCAATTTTACAATTTAAACATTACTTTAGGTATAAACTCATTACAGTGATTTTGTCCGTTTCCTGAATTATAGTACACAAACAAAATTCAAGGCAATTTGAAGGCTTTGTGACAACAAAATTTCCCATTTTCAAGCCTTGAGTTTTGGCTTTTCAAAGAATTTACGGCTGTGTACGAAACTTGAAAAAAAATTACAAGTTAAAAAAAAATCGTGATTACACGTGAGGTTGGCATGTTGGTTGAATTTGTCTACCAAGGGGGCTGAACCATTAATAATTGGTTAAACGCCATTGCTAAATTACTGCATGGGTAAGGACGCCCCTACATTGGGGCTGTTGGGGGCTGAAGCTGGTTGCCCTTCCCTCCTCCCGAAGAAGCTGGTTGCCCTTTTTACGCATAAAAAAATGTTATGAAAAAATTTAAAATGTGTGCTTTCCTTTCCAACATGGCAAGGGATGGAGTGGAGAATTCTCCCCAGTGCATGCATGTGTGATGTCATTTCGTGTTGTTGATTGACCTTTTTGCTCTTTTGATTGACCATTTTTCCCTTTTGTGAGTTTTCCAGCCGATCCCTTTTTGCTGCTCTACCGTGCCGTGGTGCATACGTATGTTTTCATGTGTCGTTTCAGAAGCCACGTTATTTTAGTTGTAGCCAAAGCCACCTTAGAGAAGGTGGCTTTGTTGTCAGGGTCGGATTGGGATGGGGTGGGCCGCCCCGGGAAAGTCGAAATGGTGCCCAGTTTCTCCAACATTTTTCTCACCTATTTTTTGAGCTGTGTAACCAACCAACCCCATGATTTGATTTCTAGGTGAGAGCAACAACAACAAGAACATTGTAGTCACAATAAAATAGCTTTCAAAAACCCCAGGCCTTGTTTATACCTAAGTTTTAAGCTATAAAAGTTGAAAATCGGTTCATTGGTTCGCTCTCTAGGTGAGATGAAATTTCCCAACAATAAGAACAACAAGAATATCGTATGTATAGTCACATTAAAAAAAAGGCTCTAGGCCTCGTTCACACCTACTTTTCAAGTAATGCTTCATTATTCAGGGAATTAACCAGAAATTAATGCACACTTAAAAGGCTTGACATATATAAAATGTCATCTAGAAGCCAGTCCACCACTTCAGTCAATTAATGGTTGAAAACTAGTAATGGGCAAATTTAACCCACACACCAAATTTATGAGTTTTCACAGCTTTTTTATAGGTTACGGTTTCGTTTCCTGATGCAATAAGTGATCCACAACTTCTTAAATTCAACAAGATTTAAATTTTCAGCACATAATTGTGTGTCTTGGCCGCTAAAAAAAATAACAACAATGAGCACAAATAATGAGTACAGAGAATGAATAACAGGCTTAAAAAGCTAAACCACTTAAAAAAAATGAACATTTAAAACATGAAATATGAAATCATTCTCGGAATTTATCCTCATTGATATTATGTTATTTAGGTGACCAAGGCACAAAATTATGAGCTAAAAATCAAGTTCTTATTGAAGTGCAGGAAAGTTGTGGGCCACTTTTTGCATCACGAAACGAAACTGTGACCTTTCTCCTATGCCTGCAAAATAATTTTTGAAGTAGCTTTTTAATCTCGACATGCAAACACACTCATAAATAAGGAAGAAACGCACGTTTGTTGTTTTTAAAAATTTTTTTTTATCATTGCTTGAAAGTATACACAGTTTCTGCATTGCGTGTGTGTGAGTACAGAGATGCACAGAACTTAACAATTAGAAAAAAAAATTAACTTAATCGAGTAGTCGTGGTGACAAGAGCAGTAGAGATGAACTAGCTTCTCTTGGGAGATGATCTAATAAGTGATCGGAAAGAAGACCTGGTAGTAGTGTGACAGACCACTACGTTCCTGTAGCAGTCCGGCCTGTTCTGGACAATAACCGTGCTCTTAGCAGGATCGGTTGTTTCCCGGTTCGAATCCTCGGGTTTGTTCCTCTTGTTGCTCGACTTCTTTTAGCTTACTTCTAAGAAAGTTCATAATTAAGCCGGTTAATTTATATAAGCATAATGCTTCAGGTAACACATGAACGTACCTATTTTTACATAATATTCCCATTCAAACTATCTTTAAAGTAATAAAAAAAAAACACTGACAAGGTTTGCACTACACTTTTCCTTCGTATTGCTCAATTAAACTGCGTCAGAGTGAGTTTGAATAATTAAAAAATAGTCTTGTCATTTTTAAAGTCAGAATGGGAGTGAGTGGTAGCAGCCATCCTCAGCATTGTGTGCTGCTAATGTTTCTTGAGATTCACCGTTAATGTTCATTGAGACTCAGTCATCTTGAGATTCAGCGTTAACATTCATTGAGACTCAGTCCTCTTGTTTCAGATCATTGTTAATAGCTGCTGAGGGGCAGACACGCTACAAAATTGTGTGCAAACCTACCCACAATAAGTTTTGTTCACGAAAACGATGAGTGCTGCACAATCAGTTGAAGAACATCTTTACTGAATTTTAGAATTTCTTGGAAATTGGTAACGGTTTCTGTCCCCTTCGCTTTATTCCAGGTAAATCAGTATTGGAATACAAAGCGTAGTTTGCCCACTTGGTAGATTTCACGTGAGTGTATTCCAAGTCAAAATTCGTCCTTTGTAGCCTGAAGGGAGAAAAGAGGGAAAGAAGCTTTTTTTCTTCGCGCTGCAAAAACACCATCACCAGTTTGACGTCACGAAAATTGCCTCCACAAACTTCCATGACGCCGTCGAACAATTTTTCTATGGGAATGTAGAAGAACGGTGGGTCGAACACGATGATTTTCCATGATGGCCGCTCCAGCTTTATGGATGCATCGCATTTCGGTTGGGTCAAGTCAAAATGGTGAAACTTCGGTAAGTAGTCGTATCGACTATCCACGTCGAGTAAACTGACTGCTTCTTCCTGGTCGGTCCACCAACTGTGGGCCAATGATGGCGTGCATAAACAACAAATTTCCCGGGCACTGAATCTGAAGCTCACTGCATCTCGGAGGGCCCTTGTTGTCGAATCTGTCCAAAAGTATTGTTCCAAATCGCGCCGTTCTGAAAAAGTGCTGGCCTTTACAAGTACATGATGATTTGGGTTCTCAGTTTCTGCCTGAGACGATTTTTCCTCAGTAATCTTGGTCCTTAAACGGATATTCGGGGCACTGCTTTCACGAATTAGTGCGCAGTCTGCTGAAGTGTGCAGCTGAATAATGGAAATAAAGTTTATTTACTAAGTATTTATATCTATTCTTCCCTGCGTTGCACCATATTGTGGCCGTAGATAACAAAGCTGGTTATGCTGTGGTTGATAAAAATAGTACCATTGTCGAATCGCTGCGTCAGAGATTGTCTTCTACAGTATAGCGCAGATAAGCCGGTTTTGGTTCTGCTACCGTATGTAAAAACAACGACAATAACAGAGATTAAGCAAAATAACAAAGAACGTCAACAGGTTCTCTGAGTTAGTGGCGTGAATTCCCGAGTACGTCATACACAAAGATAAAGCGTTTGCACAATCTTACTTCTACAGAACGAAATCATGTCTACGGTCAGCATGATTTCGTTCGCCACCAGTTCCGCAATTTGGGGGAGGGAGAATGCAAAGAGTACAAAAAGCAGAGTGGCGGGGCACAATTCACGATGATAAAAAAATGTAAAGTGCAAAAAATATTACAAAACGGGCTAAAACTTTGACCGCAAAACTATTCATCTGTTGAGGGGGGGTGGGAAAACGTTAATCTGAAAGACTGCGTAGCCGTTGAGGGGGAATGTGCTCAATGACCCCAAAATTGTTTCGTCGTTGAAGCGAAGCACTATTACCCTAAAATTTGTTCGTCGTTGAGGGGGTTGGTAGCACCTTGCCGATCGTGGAAGGATTGGCACCTTGACCAAAATTTACTTGTTGACGGTGGGTGGTAGCACATTGTCCATTTAAACTGCTTAGTCACTGACAGGAATGCATTTTAACCAAAAACTGGTTAGTCGTTGAAGATAGATGAAGGAGTGGCACCCTTACCATAATTTAGTTGTTGAGGATCTTGTACATCTAAACCATAGGGGCTCGTCGTCGCTCGCGCACCGCGAGGATACGGAGTCTATGCATATAATGAAGAGGGCGAAAGCAAACGTGCGCCGAAGCAATATCGTAGAACAATCCGTACCGTCACTGAACGTTAGAATTAAATTTTACGCTTACGCACTATTATAATCACTGAAACTCGCGCTGAACGTCTATATTGCAGTGGCGTAGCTACATTAGGCGGGGCCGGTGGAAAATTAGCCCTTGGGACCCCCAATATTAATTTCTTGATTAAAGCCTAATATTTTTGACGTTCCAGTCAATGATTCTTCATTCTTATACTTATTTTCCTTTAGCTTTTTTATTCCCGGTTTTTTCTTCTTTTATTTTTGTTTAACTACTACGTTACGTATACTACCGCCAGAAACTTTTGACGAAAAGCAAGGAAGCCACAATACATGGTCATCGGTCCAGAGACAGACTACACCCCTTTCGTTCGTGGCAGCCCATCGAAAAGAACACTCGACTCGCTGAAAGTTCACTGCCGGCTGTCGCTTTTACAAAGGCAATTTAGAGCTTTTTTTTAATATGTAAATAATTTTTTTCTTTCGGGGGCCCCCTGAGGCCAGGAGCCGACCCTTGCCACCCCATAGCTACGCCACTGCTTTATTGACAACTTGTCTGACGTTCGAAGTCGTTATTTGTACTACTACCTTGCCCAGAGCGATCTGAGACGCTTTTCAGCCTTTTCTATCCTAGTCTAATTTCCTATAATGGCCGGGGCTTTTGCTTCGATCTCCGAAACGAAGCTCCCATTGTTTGAACTTAACAATGTAACATCTACTAAGGGACATTCATTTAAACTACGCCATATGGATTCCAATCTTGATTGCAGGAAATATTTTTTCCTTCCTACGAATGATCCCAGCATGGAACTCCTTACCAAAGGAAGTGTTATCGTCGAATACTGTAGCAGGTTTTAAACGTGACTTAAAAACAGTCTCTTTATAGGTATCTCCGGCGAACATAGGCCATATACTGCATCAGCAGCGGCTGATATATGTTTGTGTTGTCTGTTACAGTATAGGACTAACATGAGTATATAGTTGTGTTACCCTTCCATCTCCTAACCATAATGTGTGATTGAACAATATTTATTGTTATTATTATTATTATGTTTTTAATATTTTATTATGTTTACACTAAGTAATTAGTATTATCAAGAAGAGTTGGGGAGGAGAATTTGTAACTCTAAAAAGTCACTATTGAAACTTCCTAGATCCATTCCAATTAGTTCAGTCCGAGTTTTCAGAGGGCGCCACGTGTTCCATCTGGTATTTTTTGCTCATTTTTCAGCCCAACTCTAAAGTAAACTAAATTACAACTAAGCTAAACTAAATAAATAATTAAATTCAAGCTAGTTTCATTTAGTTCAGTTTAATTTTAGGCTGAAAACTGAGTAGAAATTCCCACATAAAACTCGTGGCGCCCTCTATAAACTCAGACGGAACTAATTGGAATGGATCTAGGACGTTTCAGTATGGGGTCTCAATCACAAATTCTCCTCCCCAACCCTATAAATTCTTGGTATTATTTATATTATTTATTTATTTGCGTGCCTACGTTTTATGTGCTGTGATTGTAACTTAGACAAGTTTTTGTTAAAACTTCGAGCAATGTCAAACAACACAACTATCAATATTATTATTATTATAATAATAATACATAACTTTAACATTAGGCAGTGAAACTATCAAAATTGAAAAAGTAAAGAATTCAAAATATTTAGGACTTGAAATAGATGAGCACTGGAAATTTGAAAAGCATATTGACTTAACAATCAGCAGGATTAGAAAAACAATACCTCTTCTATATAAAATAAGATTTTTGCTTTCCGTTAACACTAAGAACGTTAGTGTTCCGTTATCTCTTCGAAGCTTGGATTAATTCTCAAATACAATATACATGTAGTATATATGGAACTACTACGAAAAGCTACCTACACAGACTACAAAAATTGCAAAATAAAGCTATAAAGGTCTTGTTTCAAAAGGCAGACAATAATAAATCAGCTGATACTTTATTAAAAGATAATAAAATTTTGAGTGTTTTACAATTAATTGACTATCAAATTTTAACACAAAATTACTTTAATAACATGTTCAAAATTAAAATAAACAGACCAACTAGGACTTCATCAGATTGGCTGGTAACTCCAACTTGGAGAAATTTATACGGAAAAAGGAATAGAGCTTATGTAATTCCAAATAAATTTAATAAAATACCTGTATTTCTAAGAAATCTGGCAAACATTACCGAGATGAAAGTTAAACTGAAACAATGGATTTTGGAAAAATAATTTATATTCCGTAACTACCACGAAACCTAGTTTAGGAATTTACTTGTTTAGTACCATTGGTTTGTACCATTACCAAGTTTTTTTGGTGTTGTTTTTTTTATGACCTTTATTTTATTTTTAATAAGTATTAACAAAATTTTATTGTGAAATTCTAATGTATATAATATATGAAAATAGAATTTTGTATACTGTTTTTGTAAATTGCACATACAAGCTTCTTTAGCTTCGTGCTCCTTTGCTTTTTTGACTTTCTATTTTGTATATTTTTATAACTGTAATAAATTATTATTATTATTATTATTATTATTAAATTATTATTATTATTATTATTATTATTATTATTATTATTATTATTATTAATAATCATAATCGGGAATAATCAAGAAAGAACTAATGAAATATACATAAAACATAATATTTTTAAAATAACAGATTTACGGGATTATATAATAATTGTAAAAAACTATTATCAAAATAAATATAAAATATATGATGAAACAAAAAGTAATCGTTTGAGAACAACATCACAGAAATTTAAATTACCACAATGGAACAATACATATGGAACAAGAAATAAGAATTATTACATACCGAATATATATAATAAATTAAATAAGAATATGTTAGAATATCAGTCCAAAGCAGAATTAAAACGAAATCTTAAGACTGAATTAGTTAAAAAATATAAATTACAAAATTAATTTTAAAGATTATTAAAGGTACTCCTCGACTTATTGTGTTATTAAAATGTATTAGTTTTAATTGTAATTGTTTCTTATTTCATGTATGTATAATGTAATTGTCATGTATAAAACGTGTACATTTATTGCTGCTCATACAAGTTTGTTAATTCAAACTTCGAGTATTTTTCATGCAATAAAAAATTATTATTATTATTATTATTATTATTATTATTATTATTATTATTATTATTATTATTCAACGTCAACGCTGTAATACTGTTTATAAACCGACGCAGAACGAGCTGAAACTTTCATCAGTTCGAAGGCAATCCAAGATGCTAAGAAATGTAACAGCCATTAACTTTTAAACTCTAACTTTTCACAGAAGGGTGCCTACTTTGTCTTGGGGATGGCGCAAGCGAATGCAGTTTCTCAAGGTTGGCCATTATGGAAATTTCCTTTTCCTATGCCAAAACCGCTGAAAATAGTCGTTGACCAAGTCTACCACTCCCTTCCCAAACGCTGTTTCAGCAAAATACGAGACTTTTAGATCTTTGCGTGTGGCTATTGAAACTCGCCTATAGTAACGTAAACTACTCTGAGAAGCTTTTAATGTCGTTTGGCAGACCGACTCCATGATATTCGCGTCTTGTCGGAATACACAACGCGCTGACTTCTAACGTTTTCCGAAATATGAAAAAGATAATACGTGTAACATTTTTAAAAGGAGAGAATTAATGCTTTGTATTTTCAGATGCCGAATGGAACATTTCCAAGAAATATAACGCAGCTGAAGGAGCGGAAGTCGGCCGAGTCAGGAAACAATAAAAATAAATAAAGATTTTATTGCCCGCTGAAGTTTTAGTTCCAATTGAAAACAAAACAAAAACCTATTAGTGTAGAATTTTCTTCCTGTTTACACTGTCCACAGGCCTCCTCTGCTAGGATTCAAAGCCAATATTCCTCCGATCAATATCTTACCAGCCATGTTACAGCGGTGGGCCCTGGTTACACGCTCCTGCCGTGCTCCGAATCTGTTCAACATTGCTCAATGGTGGCCTAATGAGCCCAAACATATACACAAGGAGTGAAAGCTAGAAATAATGAAACCAATACGTAACAGTTATACCACCCCTGGCGAACTGTACCGGACTTACCACCCGATGGTCGATATCCTGCACATGGCCAATACTCTAGAACGACGTCAAGATGACGTCGAGGCCGAAGGCCGAGATGCCAGCGAGATGTAGTTCGAGCGGATTCTCCGTGTAAGGGATATCGCCCATCAGCTCATAAAGCCGATACAGTTCGCCCCGGGTGGTATAACTAATTTACTGCACGGTTCATAACCTTCGAAATGAAAAACAAAATTGTTGGGATACGTGGAAAGGTTGCCTTCATAGCTGTGTTTTTATGTAAACATTATGTCGTCACGATTGCATAATTTTGTACTGATGCGGTGGGTTTGCGGCCGATACCATTTGAGCGGGGGGTGGGGAGTGTGTTTTATGCCTTGAGGGTGGGATTTTCTTTTTTTTAAAAAGGTGTATGAGAAATGATTTTTTTAAATTCAATGTGGCCTTATGTCTATTAACGTGTTGCACATCACGTAAACTATCGTGTAAAAATTAGTAATTTATCGCACAGCCACGTCATGTACATCACCACACTTTACTGTTGATGGCATCCATATCACCACATTTTAGTATGGCGATATGAATGTCACGCATCGTAAAGTGTGGTGATATGAGATATATCGCTACGTTTAGCATTGTGAAAGTTTGGGACCGTGCGATAAATCAACAATAAAACACAAGATAAACGGTTATGGAAAGTAAACAGTCCACCAGCGTCAAAGAATGGCCATAAAAAAAAAACCTTTTACCTTCTTAAAAAACCCTTTACCGTATTATTTATCGTTTACTGTTTACTTATTAAAATATGAATTCTTTTAGTTACAATTTATTAAGTTACCAAAAGTAGGCAAATTGGAAGCAATGACTACCTTAAAATGTATACACATGGAGCACTACGCATTAAACGAGTTAAAAAGGCACTTAATATTTCGGATAGAAACACTTGTCTCCATTTTTCAAAGGTAAAAAGTAAAAACGTTCATGCAACGTTCCCTCCCCCATTTCCACTTCTTGTAGTCCACTAGTCCCATCATCCTTTGCACACATCCACAATCCAATATGGCGGCCCCCTTTTGAAAGGTTTTCCGTGGTATTGTCTGCTTGTGTTTTTACTTTTTACCTTTGAAAATGGAGACAAGTGTTTCTCTCCGAAACATTAAGTGCCTTTTTAACTCGTTTAATGCGCAGTGCTCCATGTGTATACATTTTAATATGTTCTGTTCCGCATTTTTAAAAACCAATCTAAAGACTACCTTGTCAGAAAAACCATAATTGCAAGGTTCATGGATGGAATGGACTCTAAAGCTGATCACGTAATGGTTACGTAAAATTCGTCCAAAACTTCTAGAAGTCTTAAAACCCGTTGAAGCGTTTCTAAAACTTCCTCTTATACTGAAGCAAGACCTTTTGGCTGTAAGTGGTTCATTCAAAGCTCAGTGCAGGAGGAAAAACTCTTTGCAGGACTTTTCGGAGCACTTTAATGTCTTTCATGGGCTGTAAATGTTGGACTAACGACTTGTTTCTACTCCATAAAATGTAACGTCAATGAGCTCTTTGTTGGAATAAGTAGACCGAGAATGTTTATGTTTCGTGCATCTTGCCACTGCTTCTTGCTTGAATGTTTTGACTTACAATATTAAACTCCAGGTCTGGTTTCTCTATTTTAGATTTCCGAAGGATGATGTAATTCTTTTACACCTGCAGACTACTCCGACTAATAACCTTTATTTACATTTCACCCATTAGTAGAGCATGAGGAGAGATGCATGCAACTAGACTAATCAAAAGAAATCCAAATGCAACAGTTCTGTACTGCTACGCAGAGGATCTAGGCCTAATGCTCCAGTAAACGGACGAATGGAACAGACTTCAATTTTTTTTAACACTGGGTGAAAAGGGGTGTGCGAGTCGAATAATTTTAATTCGAGTCGAGCCAAGCGAGTTTGCAACAGAAGAATCGAGTGTCGAGCTGAGTTCGAGTATTTGGTGAACACACTATTTGCAAGTGTCTTTTTTATTTGTTACTGTATAATAACAACTAAGATGGTGCTTAACGGACTGTGCAGGTCAACGTCTACAACTAGTTTTCCAGTTTTTTTTTAAGATGTAACTTTAAAATGGTTTGAGCTAGCGGCTTTTAAATTTGCACCAGCGGAAAGCTCACGTCGAGACGATTAATTTGGTATATAGTTGAACGACAAAATCGATCAAAAATTGGCGAAGTTGTCGCATGTTCACCAGATTCGAGTTTTCCGAGTATGGATGCAAGCGACGAGCCGAGTTCGAGTATACGTTCCGTGTTCGGGTCGGCTCGAATTTTTCTAATATCGCCCATGAATGGCCGCACTGTTGCGGCATCATGAGAGCGTTCGTGTTGGAGCCATTTTTTTAAGAAGGCGAGGCTTCCACGACCACATATTCTTCTTAGTTTTCTTGAAAGGATTCAAGAAAAAAATTGAGAAGGGAAGGGCAAATAGTTGCAACCATTAATTTAGTTTTTTCATCCTTTTTTGTGTCCCTTTGAGATAATGCCTAAGAGTACGACAATTATTAGTTTTTGGTATAAATTACAAATTCATCGGACCAATATATGACAAAGAAGGAAGAAAACAAACCAGCACCGTCGTAAGCCTAGCATTAAATTCCTCTATAACGAGCAATTGCTTTACTTTCGCTTTTATTTTTTTAATAGCCATATCTTTCGCTTTGCTCACGCTTCTGGCATCGATCCATGTTTCGCATAGTTTATTCGATTCCCAGATCATCCTAACGAGGACGCACGCGATTATTAGGACGCACGTGAATTGTAGTTGTTGCTCACAATTCTTTCATTACATTCCTTAGGAATGTCTGAACATATGCAGTAAGGGCAGGTTTACGCAACGACTTGCCTTTGCGTTCTAGCAGATAGAATTTAATCACAAGGGCAAAGTTATCGTTGCCATGGTAACAAAGCTATCTGGATTTGCTAAACCCGACGTCGCATTTGGTTCATCCTCATGCAACTGAGAGCAAGCTATAAAGGTTAACAACATCATTGCCGCTAGATGGCGCCACGGTATTTTCGTTCGCATTTCAATCGGCGATAGTGCCACTTTAAGTCTTATAATCCGTGACAATATGACAAAGAATTCCTCCTGACGAAATTTTCACAGCCGCTTTCGAACTCGGATTATTCAGTGTTTTCATTGCGAGTCGAAATAGCTAAAACCGCCGCCATGTTGGAATTTCAGATGATTTCTAGCTTCTAGCTGCGTTTACGCGAAGGCGAGTCGTTGCATAAACGAGCCCTAACAAGGGTTTGTTTTACGATGGAAAGCTTTACTACGCGTAGAAATCGTTCGCTTTGCTCGCTCAATGCGCGCACTTCCGTAGTTCATATAAATGCTTGTACGACAACCTATTAAAACCTACAGGTCTGCTTTTGCCGTAAATCCAAGCCCACCAGTTGTAGCGACCAATTTTGGATTTTACGTCATGTTGCCGAGTCTATAGTATAACGCAAACTAGGTCATCGTTTTAGGCTTGTTTTTGTTGTAACCAAGTTACTTCCGGTTAACCACCCTGAACAGTAAATGTTTAAACAAACTCTGCCTTCACCAAACCGTTTTAGAGCAGTTTTTAGCGTATTTGAGGGTAAAAAAAATCAAGTTAGAGCAATAAAAATAGGCCAGTCGCAAGCGTGATTTAATTATCGTCTCATTTAGCGCTGCCTTCACTTTCGGAGAGGCCTTACTTCCGGAGTAGTAACCATCAAACAAGCACGCACGCACGTACATGCGGCACGCAAATCGTACGTTTTTCATGATGTCGCTTCTTCGTGTTAATCGTTGAGATTCCAGCAAACTAAAACACGTAAAGCAATGTACAACGAGATAACAAAAATGTAGAAACACTAGTGTGAAGGAAGACATAACTCGTCGGGAAAGCCGAATACGCATGTGGTGTGTGGCTGTGTTCACTTTTGAAATGTTCACAGTGAAAAAAAAACCTGTGTTGTTTACTGTGTATTCCGCACTCGCAAGGGGTTTTTGATCCCAACCACTTTGATCTGTATATAGACTAACCAACACAACCGCAAACGAACCTACGTTGTGTTTTGATGGTGTCGGTGAATAATGACTTTACAGGATTGCAACTTTATATCTTTTTTTAATTAGTCGTGTAGTTATACTTAAAAATTTAATGAATAAATTCCATTGACAACTTATTTGTAACTATGAGAAACATGGCGAGTTGAAAAGAGAACGTCCGTTGTAAGCTACAAACGTAGCAAAAAGACATGGATATTCCAGAGTAGTTTTGTAAAAAAAATCGCAGAAGTTTTTTTCAAAATGAGATTTTTAGAGTTTCAGGGGTCCTGGTTCTCCTATATTTCTTATTTTTTTTAATGGGGTTCCTATAAAGCTCCCACGATTCGTGAAATGCTTCTACATTTCCTGCATTTTTCTGTTCCGAAATGAAATATTGCCTTGCCATGGTGTCTACTAAAAATGAAATTAAAAAAATCAGGACTTTTACAGAATTATCAGGAAAATATGCTTAGTAGACACTCTGCTTGTGTGTTTACTTGCTACAGTAATTATTTATATACAAAAAAGAAGAACATCGATCTTCCCCTTCAGTGGGACTGCTCGAATTCCGTTTTAAAATGCCGCAAACAGCATATCTTCCTCTCGTCTGGTCCCAAAGTTATCGAAAATTCATGTTTTTATGCCATTTATCTCGATAGCACTGGACCAAAACGCATATCGGTATTGGCATGCTTTTTTTGTAGCCGAATCCGGTCCACCATCAGTGCCGATAATGTTGGATGATTCCGATTGGTTAATTTCTATAGAGGTATAGAGGGCTTACAGTTTTAACTTAATAGATGGTTATAGATTAAAGAAACAAAATTAGCGGCAAACATTAGCAATAAACGAAGAGCGAGCTTGATTGTGAACAGATAAAAATGACAAGTGAGAAGCAATTACGACGAAAAAAATAACGTGCCGTCGTCAGTTCGGGAGTTGAATCCGGATGTACGGATTGGGCCGCTTAATTCACTACACCACTACGTAACTTTACACTTTTATAATCACTGCTAACTTGCCGTGTGAATTAACGTCAGTAAACCACAAACTGACGCCAAACATACACTTCTATCCCTGAACCCTAGTGTATGTTTGCCCACAGGGTTGAAGGTCTGGAGCAGGGTAGTTCAGCAGGTAGTGACGCTTTTCTGAAAACGTGGGGGTATAGAAAGACCTGCTTCCACCATCGGCACCAGAAGGCAGCACTTGTCTGGTTCTCGTAGGAGCCGAAACTTGAAATAAAAAATGGCGGCGCCGTTGCCATGGTAACCATTGTAATAGCGACAATACCTGCGGAAACAGAGAAACACTCGTGCGTAGGCAACATCCGAAGTTGAAGAACTTATTCTGTGTTCAATTCAAACTGTCTATAGATCGTTACAATAAACATAAACCACGGATGAAGCTTCAGCCTGAACGGGCGATGAGCACGCTTGTCGGGCGTTCTCGGAACACAAAACCCTGTGTTAAACTTAGCTCCACTCGTAACGACAACCCGTTTTAAAATTGAATATTGGATTAAAAAAAGTAAAATGATCAGCCAGTTTTGATCTTTTTAAAAATTATTTTAATGTCCTAATCTGAATTATGGTATATTTTAAACGATTAATTTTGTATTCTAATCGTGATCAATTTGTTTTAGGGACGCTAGCCTAAATAGTTTTGATCCCCATGATGCTTTGCGCTTCCGTTATTTGACGACAACGCCCTCTGGCGGTAACTCACTGAAAGCAGGTACTTTCGTCCAAATGTTTACCGTTGTGAGAGGGAGTAGCACTACCTATATATTATTCTACCCTGGTCTGGAGTTTCACGCACCTCTTGCCGTCAGTTTGTTGTTTCTGACGCTAATTCGACTGGCAAGTTAGCATGTTGAGTTAGCATATTATAGTATACAATTGGAGACTCAATCCAAAGACCCAGGTACAAGTGCCAGACTCGTAATGAAACGTGAAATTTTTCGTCGTTATAGTGCTGCTCACTTGTCAATGTCATCATTAGCTCGGTGGCGTAACGTACACTGAGGTAAAGGCAAGGTACGCATTGAGTAGGGACCCAGACGGCGCGGAGGCCCGTCTAGTCTGCAGAACAGCCCGTTGTACACATGCTAACTGCGGAGTAAGTCAGACGGCCCCAAGGTTCAAGTTGCACTCCTCCCCGCAGGTAAGATGTGAGGCTCG
>JAHWFP010273622.1:5700-28028 GCA_023313725.1 Lithobius niger
TATTTGTTTGTTTGTGTGTCACCAGATTACCAATATTCCCACTCTTAATTCTTATTTCTACTGTTCGTGCGTTCGCAGTGGGAATCTCGATAATCTTTTTTCTTTTGTTTGTTTATATCGCTGTCAAACGGAATGCCTGTATGAATGAATGAATGACGGAATTGTCTGTATAAGTAATGATTCGAACTGTGTTTCAACAAAGAGACACAGTACTGATGATGTCACAATATTTTCATGCAAACGGGATCTAGGCCATTTTGTCTCTTAATCCTGATCTAACTAAATCTAATGAAACCTTGGGCGACTGCTAATGGGAAATCACAGCATTTTAATACAATTGTGAAATCACAACAATGCTCAACAATGCTCAACAAACGAGAGAATTATCTTGATTCCCACTACGACTTCAATAGAATTAGGAGTTGGAATCTGCGTAATCTGGCGACAATCTAATGAAAGACTGGGCGACTGTTAGCGGGAAATTCAGTATTTTTATGCAAACGGGAAATCACAACAATGCTATAAAAAACCGGCTATATGGGGGGGGGAGCTGTCCTAGTATCTATTATTTTTTCATTAATAATATTTCAGATTTTTCAGTATTAAACTGTTCAATCTTATTGCTCAGTCACTATACTGTTGCTTATTAGGAGAATTTAGACACAGTTGGGAGAAGTTGTGTTTTTCGTTAGCAAATCTTATTGATCCATTTGTGAGATACAGGCGAAAAGTTCCAACAACAACAACAACAACAACTGAAAGTCATGTTAAAATAACTTCAACAAGACCCTCAGCCTTATACGTACAGTTTAATGACGGAAATCGGAAATGGGTTCATTGGTTCGATCCTCAGGTGAGAACAAAGAGCTCAAACAACAGGAATATTACTCGTCACATTAAAACGGTCTTGGTGTACATTTTCAACTACAAAAACTGAAATTCGGTTCAATTTTCGGTTCAATCTCCAGGTGAGAGCAAAGAGTTTCAACAAGAGCAACAACAGCAACAAGAATACTGTCGTCACATTAAAATAGTCAAAAAGCTCTAGTCCTTGTTAATACGTACATTTTAGGCTATGAACTGAAACTCGGTCCATTGTTTCGATATCTAGGTCGGAGTAAAAGCCGCAACAACAATAAAAACAACAAGAATATTATAGTCACATTAAAATAGCGCTCAAAAGACCCTGTTTCGTGTAAGACCTACATTTTAAGATGTAGAAACTGAAAACCAGTTCATTGATTCGATCTCAAGGTGAGAGCAAACAACAATGAGAATACGTATTGTACCCACCATAAAATAACAAGAACCCGGGCCTTGTTCACACTTGTTTTAAACAACAAAAAATAAAAGTGATACTGGTTTACTAGCTCGATCTCTAGGCGAGAGAAAAAGTCTCAACAAGAAGAACAAGCAAAAGAGCAACAACTATAATATACTAAAATAGCGTTCAAAACGGCCTGGGCCACTTTAGTTACACTTTAACTTACATTTTAAGCTATAAAAATGGGAGTGGGAGAAACTATTAGGTTTAAAAGTTTGACGTTTAAATGCAGTTTTAATATCAAGGACCACGCCAGTGGTCTGCCCGCCAAGGTTTATTGTCACACTTCATTGCAAGAAAGTCATTATTCAATTCCATTAATGTTGCATGGCGGCCACTAGCTTTGGTACTTTAATAGAAACCAGAGCTGAGCGTATTTTACAAAGGTGAAAATAAATACCTATGATGCGAAACAGCTTAAAAATTGTAGAATGGGGTAGACAACCCGGTTTGGATTCGAATCCCTAAAAGTAAAAAACAAAACAAAACGTTTGCATTCCGTCAAAATTTTATCCAAATTTAACTTATTAGATGTTGATTGCTGTAATAGGGTAAAATCAGGTGTCGCAACAATGTGTAAAATAAGTGGACATGTATATTTATTCAGGATAGTGACGTGCCAACTGATTTACGTTGAGATTTATTGAGCAAATAGCGGTCTACAAAACCATCTGCTCACACCTAAGTTACTTAATCTACCTAAGCACTAAGCTAACCTATACATAGGAAACAACGAAGACGCAAAATACACAAAATTCGCTCAAAATACACCATCCTGTTCCGGGCAACCACCCACGAAGTGGGTCCCCCTGTGGGCTGGGGGTAGAATAAGCCCACCGTACCTCCGCGTGTCGTAGAAGGTGACTAAAAGGGAACTCAAGATCACGGTTTGCTAGTGTGCCAAGGGTCTGCATGGTGGAGGGTTTTTGGTCCTTCTTTAACACTAGCAACCTCAACACTACGGTTTGCGAGTGCGTCTACGGTGTGTGTATGGCGGGCAGGTTTAACACCCGCCGCAAGCACTAGACAGAAAGAGGTGAAGGGACATCCAGTTAAACCGGGCCCGGGGTGGCTGCTTACAGGATGTTTGGCGGTTTGAATCCCTATTTGGGTTTGATTCCAATTTGCCCATTCTGGCCCCTGGGCTTTTCCTCCTCATCCCCCAGCATGTTAGCCATGGCTGCAACCCAGTAATCCGTTGAGGCGGAGATCCTGGCCCGAGTTGGTTGGGTCTGCTGCCCAGTTACAGGATTTGACTAACGGTCGGGAGCAAGTCCCGAAGTTCCTGGTAGTTACGGGCGAGGGCCGAGATGTTACACAACTCGGTCCGTTCGCTGTACACAAGGCCCTGAAAGGGATCTGTGGTTCTGATCCAAAGAGTGTCTCTCGGCTCCGTGGTGGGGTATACCTTGTGGAGGTTTTAGACGATGCTCAGGCGAAGAGGCTTCTGAAGGTGGGTGCACTGGGATCATGCCCAGTGCATGTCGTGCCGCATCGTACTTTGAATAGCGGCAAGGGGGTTGTGACGTTCTTTGATATGAGGGGTCTCAGTGATTATGTCATTCTGGATGAACTCAAGTGACAGGACGTTACGGCCGTGAGGCGTTTGACACGGAAAGACCAGAATAGTGCTCAGCCAACTGACACACCCTTTTCCTGACCTTTGATTTACCGGTTACACCGCAGCACATTACTGCGGGTTCCCTGTGGTTGAAGGTCAGATGTTACGTCCCAAATCGGATGTGGTGTTACCGCTGTCAATGCTTCAGTCATACCAGCGGTTCGTGTAAGAGTAAGCCTGCCTGTGTTAGTTGTACTCAGGCAGCCCATGAGGGCACTGATTGTGCTGGCCCGGAGCAGTGCGTCAGTGCGTCAACGCCTCTTCGCGGGACTGCCGTGTTTATGTAGAGGAACGTCGTGTACAGGAATTGACGGTTAAGGACGGGCTTTCCTACTCGGAGGCCCGGGAGAAGGCCAAACTATCGGCACCGACGATGACGCGATCTTTTGCGCAGGTGTGCAGCGCGCCATTGCCTGGCCCAGTTAGTGAGTCTGCTGATTTGGCAGATTTGCGTGCTGAGCTCAGGTCTTTGACGAGGACGGTAGGCATTAGGGTGGATAAAAAAAAATGCATTTTTAAAATTTCAAATCGTAATAGTGTGGAATAGTTGACCTTCGACTTCGTAATCACTATCCCTAAAGGACAAATTTCTAAAATAATTTTTTGAGGTGCCCACCTGGGCCTTAAGTTTAACATTAAAAGTCAATGAGAAAAATCACTAATTCTGCAAAAGTTATTTTTGACTAGTTTAAAATATTGCTTTTTACATTATCTCATTTTGTACTCTCATAGACCACCAAATTGAAGCCAAAATCAAAAACATTTTCTTTTTTTCCAGAAAACAATGCGAATTATTGGTCATCAAAAGAGAAAAAAAGGCATTTTTGTCGATTTTATGCCTTGAATTAAAACGAAATTTTGGGACAAAATATTTTTTTTAAATTTAATTATGGCTTCTTTTAATGGTCTCTGAGAGTACCAAATTAGATAATGTACAAAGCTGTATTTTAAACTAGTCAAAAATTTTTTTTCAGAATTAGTGATTTTTCTCATTGATTTATAATGTTAAACTTTAGGCCCAGGTGGGCACCTAAAAAAAATATTTTAGAAATTTGTCCTTTTGGGATAGTGATTAGGAGGTCGAAGACCAACTTTTCCACACTATTACGATTTGAAATTTTAAAAAAGCATTTTTTTGATCCACCTTAGTAGGCGTGCTTGTTACTTTGTTGACCCAGCAACATCCATCTTTGCAGGATCTTTTGGGTCCTTCGGACCCAGTTTCTGCCTTGCCGTCGGCATCTGCCCAGCCTGCAAATGCTTCTGCTCCTGCTACTGTTCCCGCTGCTCTAACTGTTCCAAGGCAGGTTAAGGCTTCGGCTAGCCTCTGCCTTCCCGGAGTGCACCTCAGAAGACGTCGAAGAAGAAGGCTCCTGCTAGTAAACCCTCAACACCACCCGTGAGGACGTCTCCACCAGAAGAGACGTTGAAACGGTCGTTGAATGGCCAGCTTGCAGAGGGGTCAATTGCGTCCCCTCAACATCTTGATACTCCTTTGCCCATGGAGCAGGGAGAGATTTTCTGTTCTAATTCTTCGGAACTTTTTCCTCCTTCCAAGGACAACTTCGTTCTGAACCTCACTCCATCTTTTGATTCGGGTGAGGATTCAGATGTTTTCGTATTGCCCAGAGGAGGAATTGAGGAGGAGGATTCGGTCTTAAGCCCGCCCTCATGACCTGCGCATACCATCGTTCAGTGGAACTGTCAAAGTTATCGGACCCATGTAGAAGAGCTGCTGCCTTTTGCTTTAAGGCGTCAGATAATCCGGTTGTTCGGGGTTACTCTGTCTACCGTCCGGATGCAGACCCTGTGCCACGTGCACATGGTGGTGTTGCAGTACTGGTTCAACACTCTAAGCTAAATGCCAGTGTGCCTCTGCAATAGACTTCAGGCGGTAGCAGTTAGAGTTTCTTTGCACTTCAATATTATTGTCTGTTCGCTTTATTTACCACCGGATGAGGTCTTTTGGGTTGGTGACCTGGAGGACCAGGTCCGCCAGCTTCCTGCCCCTTTCCTGTTGCTGGGCGACTTTAACAGCCACCACGTCCAGTGGGGAGACCTAATACTGACAACAAGTGGAGGATCCTTGAGGAGTGGATGGAGACGGGGTTCGTCTGCAACCTGAACGATGGAGCCATGACACACTGTAACCTGGCCACAGGCAATTTAGTCAGCAGTGAACGCAGCCTTTTGCTCGCTGCCATCCCAGTTAACTTCACTTGGTCTGTCACTGTCGATCTGCATGGGAGCGATCACCTCCCCCATTGTGTTGTCCACAGCACAAGGGGGTTCTGTGGCTTCCAGGCCAGCCCGGTGGGTGCTTAAACGTGCTGAGTGGTC
The DNA here is from genome assembly GCA_023313725.1 of Lithobius niger. Lineage (NCBI taxonomy): Eukaryota > Metazoa > Arthropoda > Chilopoda > Lithobiomorpha > Lithobiidae > Lithobius > Lithobius niger. The sequence continues at coordinate 10,986 of JAHWFP010273622.1, forward strand.
AGCCTTTGCCGAGTCTGCTGTATTTCATCGTGCGGTTGAGACCTTTTCTGATGTGGATGAATTTTCCACTCAATTCACTGATGTGGTCCTTGCTGCTGCTCATGCTACTATCCCACGTACGTCGACGCAGCCGAGACGAGTACCTGTTCCGTGGTGGACACCGGCTTGCGCACAGCACATTCTGACCCACAGGCGTGCGTTGCGTGTATTTACGGTGAGCCCAACATCTGAAAACTTTGTGGCCTTTAAACGCTGCCGTGCCCGTGCCCGGTACTTCGTGGTTGGCTTATATTTCGTCGATCACGCGCTCCACACCTTCTCAGCAGGTGTGCAGGAAGGTGCACCAGTTCTTAGGGAAGAAGAATGTCACAGCTAAGGGTGGCGAATGCTGTAATCTCTTCTGTACTGGATATCGCCGTTTGTCTTGCGCCTGCATTTGCGCGGGTCTCAAGTGATGACCATTATGATCCTGGTTTCCTCGAGATGAAGCGCAGGGAAGAGGGTCACTCTCGAGACTTTTGCTCCGACGGGCTAGAGGTGTACAATTTACCATTTACCAGGCAGGAATTTGTTTCAGCTCTGTGCAAGTCGCGTGACTCCGCCCTAGGACCTGATGACGTTCACTATCAGCTGTTGAAACATCTGCCTCTTGCCTCCCAGAAATTCTTGCTGGGGATGTTCAACCGTGTGAGGGCGGAGGGATCTATTCCAGCTGCGTGGAGGACAGCAGTGGTCATCCCGATTGTAAAACCGGGCAAAGACCCTACTTCTCCTTCCAGTTATCGCCCAATCGCTCTCACTAGCTGTGTTTGTAAACTTATGGAACGGATGGTCAGTGAGTGGTTGGTGTGGGTGTTGCAATCACGGGGATTCTTATCTGCGCCCCAGTGTGGCTTTCAACAGTTTCGGTCAACTATCAATCATCTTGTTGCCCTTGAATCAGATGTGAGGAAGGCTTTTCGCCTGCATCAACATCTGGTTCAAGTTTTCTTTGACTTGGAGAAGGCTCATGATACGATCTGGCGTTATGGGATTCTCCGTAATCTCTATGACTGTGGCTTGAGGGGACGGATGCCACTGTTCCTTTCCGCTTACCTCTCAGGCCGTTTTTTTCGCCTTCGTGTCGGGGCAATTCTTTCCCGCCCGTTGTCTTGGAGAATGGTGTGCCTCAATGAGGTGTTCTTAGAATCTTCTTCTTTGCTATTGGGATCAACCCCATTGCTCAGCAATCTGCTGTTCCCCAGTCTTTGTTTGTCGATGACTTCGGCCTGCGCTTTTGGGCAGCTCACATGCAGACCTGCGAGTGGCAGCTACATCTGGCAATTAACAAAGTCCAGACCTGGGCGATCAGTAATGATTTCCGGTTTTCTCCGGACAAGACTGTGTGCGTTCACTTTTGCTGCCAACGAACACTGCACCCAGATCCTTGCCTGTACTTCGGACAGGCCCAAATTCCTGTTGTCCCGCAGGCACGTTTCCTGGGTCTGGTGTTCGATTCCAGGTTATCTTGGCTTCTACACTTGCATCAACCTAAAGACAATGCTTTGCGGGTGCTTAACATCTTGCGGGTTCTGTCAGGCACTTCATGGGGTGCCGATCGCACTGCCCTGTTGCGCCTCTACCGAGCCCTTGTTTGCAGGAAACTTGATTATGCGTGCATGGTGTATGGTTCGGCTAGTGACTCAACTCTCCAGATGTTGGACTTGCGAGACGGTAGATGCAGGGTGGGTAAGGGTGATTTCCACGATAGGCTCCAGCAGTCCTGTCAGGAAATAGCCTTTGCAATATCCTCTGTCTTGAGGCTTGGGGGATGCCAGTGGCCCCTTGGCTGCTCCCAAGTGTCATTTTCATTTTCGCTCTGGCATCCCTCCCGAAGGGTTCCACTCTACCAGCAAGGTACTTGCAAGAGTTCCTGCGGCTGTGTTCTCATACGGCAGTTATCAGCGGCTGTTTACTGATCCGTCGAAGTCAGACGTTGGCGTGGCGTGTGCTTGTGTGTGTAAGGGAGTGACGGTTGTCCATCACCTTCATTCAGGCTATTCTGTGTTTTCTGCAGAGCTTTTGGCTCTCGGTTTAGCGGTGGAATCGATCCTTGACCTTCAGGTCACGCATTTCATTATCTTTAGCGATTCCATGAGTGCCCTGGAATCCTTGGCGAATTACAATCCTCGGAACCCCTTGACACAATGTGTCCAAGCTTTGCTTTCCTGCTTGCCTTGCCAGCAGAAAACCGTGCTTTTCTGCTGGATCCCGGGCCATGTTGGGATAGGTGGAAATGAGCAAGCCGATTCTGCAGCGAAGGTGCCCTTTCTGGCCCTCTTGGAAGGGATCTCAGCCTTGTTCCCTCAGATGCCTTTCCAATTCTGCGTCTGAGATTACACGCTTTTTTGCAAGCCTTGTGGGACAGACAGGACGGTATTAAATTACGAGCTATTAAAGGCACCGGCGAGGAATGGCACTCGGCGTGTCGCCGCAGTCGCCGTGAGGAGGTGGTGTTGGCTCGTTGCGCATTAGTCACACCCGACTTACTCGCTGTTTCCTTTTGCGGGGGGGGGGTTGACCCTCCTGAATGTCCTGAATGTTGTTATTGGTGTCGTCAGCCACTTACGGTCCGGCACTTCCTTGTTGATTGTTGCCATCTTGATGGTGTTCGTCGTCGTTTCCGTCTTCCGCATGACATTGCACGTCAATTGGGCGATAAGCCTGTCCTCCTGTCCGGTGTTTTTCAATTTTTGCAGGAGGTACAGATGTATGACAAGATTTAGGTTAGGGGTTTGAATAATATCTCTGTAATGTGTGGAGCAGTGGCAACCTGGACCACTGGACTGTGACTGAGGTTGGCGCTAATGACCAAGCTGGCGACGCACCATTAAGCTTCAATCCCCCCCCCCCCACGAAGTGGGACACAAAAGGAGCTGACAACAAAGAAGAGACATAGGAAGCAGGAGGAACCGAGAGATCAGGTTAAACGTCCAGTAGTCATACATAAGCCGAGAGTCTGACCAAAGGACGCCCACAAGATCCCGAATACAGAGGAACCCCTAGGACCACTCGCAAAGGGTCATCCACGTCATTAAGGACAAAACACCGCTGAGTCACCCACAGAGAGCAAGCGAAAAGAAAATGACTTACAATATTACAACAATCAACTCAAAATAAGTTAAAAGCTGAGACTTTTGGAACAGTGAAAAAGACGATGCTTCAATTATGCCAGTTACGTAATGCTTCGTCAACATCATAAAGACCTCCACACATACAAGTACACTGTTATTATTATAAAGATGAAAAATGCCGTTAAATCGTTACAAAATTATGTCAGAATGGATTAAAGTACGGTAATAAAACACTACTGCCACAGTTTTGCAAAAATGGGCTAGTGGAAGCGATTTAGAGGACAGTTTTATCGAATTCAGTCATCGGAGTTAGAAAAGATCCTCGCAGCAAGCTGCCTCAGACGATTTTCTATCTTCTTGGAGGCCATTCGCTAAAAACTGTCCTCTAACTAAATCGCTTACACCGGCCCAATTTTGCAAAATGTAGCACTAACTATAACATCATTATCTACGACTCGACTGCTTACTTGTATTATTATTTTTTCTTAAACTCTTATTACAAATATTCATTACCGCTGAAATCATCATTAGTCTTACTAAGCGGTTCTGTCATCTTGTATTATTTTTTTGCTCGAGCTGTCAATTCGCATATTTACCAATAAAATCAACAATAATCTACTAAATGGCGCTAGCTTCTTGTTAATGTATTGTCGAATTGGTATTTCAAATATTTACGCTAAAATTAACATTAACCTGTTAAGCATTAATGTTAACATTAATCTTCCTTCTTTTGTTTTTTTCTCGAGTTGTTATATCAATTATTTACCAATAAAATGTAAGTTAGAATATTAAGCAGCTATGCAGTCTTATATTATTTTTTCGACCTGTTGGTTCAAATGCCTGCTACTAAAGTTTATCTTCTAAGTGGTGATACAGGCTTGTATTCTTTTTGTCAAGCTGTGTTTACAAATGTTTAACACAAAATAATAATTAATCTCTATGTACCGCTGCATTCATTGGCGCATTGCGTGAACAAAGCTTATTTAGGTTTTTTTAAAAAATAATTTATTATCATACGTCGACCATACAATAGTGGTCTATAGTAGGGTAAGGCAGGCGTCCCTGAATAAACACGACATGAAATGTGTACGAGTAGTAGGGATGCAATATATCTGTATCAGGTCGCAAATTGCACTGCTTAATGTCCAGACGATTTCTTTGTATAACACCAGATTTCTGAATACAGTTGATTCGTGCACATGATCACTTACCCACATGAACAAATGTACGACTGTTGCATTCTATGAATGACATGATGCACGGTCAAACGTTAAGTAAAACGACGAACACTGGGTGGAACGCCTGAACCTTACTTTTAGTTGCTCTTTGAAGTAATAGTGGGTGAACGCCATTAGCTCGTGTTTCCCCCCCCCCTTACCCCCTTGCGCCCACAGCCAATCGAGGAGTGGCACTCGGCGTGTCGCCGCAGTCGCCGTGAGGAGGTTGTGTTAGCCCGTTTGCGGATTGGTCACACCCGGCTTACTCACTGTTTCCTTTTGCGGGGGGTTGACCCTCCTGAATGTTCTTGGTGTCGACGGCCACTTACGGTCCGGCACTTACTTGTTGATTGTCGCCATCTTGATGGTGTTCGTCGTCGGTTCCATCTTCCGCATGACATTGCGCGTCAATTGGGCGATAAGTCTGTCCTCCTGTCCGGTGTTTTTCAATTTTTGCAGGAGGTACAGATGTATGACAAGATTTAGATTAGGGGTTTGGATAACATCTCTGTAATGTGTGGTGCAGTGGCAACCCGGACCACTGCACTGTGACTGAGGTTGGCGCTAATGACCAAGTTGTCGACGCGCCATTAAGCCTCAATCCCCCCCCCCAATCACGTCTGCCCATAATCCATTTGTGGTAAATTACGGTATCTCTTATAATTTTCGTTAAATGTGAATAATTAAAATAAAGTTTCTACTAATAACGCGTAAAGTAGTATGTTTGAAAACAATGTATGTATTCCTTTTATTAGCACACTCCCCCCCCCATATCCATTTTCATGTATTGCCCCTGAACGATATCACGGTCTTGAAAGTGTGATGAACAATGTAATGCTTCATATACATGCATGTTTATCCACACCATCTAAAATATAAATTAAATCATTAAATTATGATAGGGGCTTGATGTCGCCCATCGCTACACTGGTGCCAAACAGATGAAGTGTAGTACTTGTATGAAGAAAAGACATAATGGGCGGTATAAATATGCCTTAAAAAGTTTCTAACACACATTTCACAATAAGTCTTTCGTGATCTATCTTTGATATGTTAGTACTGTTTTATGGTTTCCACAGTACCTTCGCAGAGAACATCAACCTTGTCGACATGGAAGCGTTATGAAAAGATCCAGTTTGTCGGTCCGTTGTCTGTCCGCTCATATGCTCATAGGGCTAGTGATTTGAAATTTCCATGTATAACACTGTGTAGATTATGAAGCTAGATTAACGAATTTAAAAGTTACTAGCGACCCGGTGTAAAATTCTGTCGGTCCTAGCTGGTTCCCATGAAATTATCCCAGGGCATAACGCATTCAGGGCATTTTTATCTCTGAGCATCCCAGAACAGCACTGTCTAAATCAACAAATAACTTGCAGAGTTCGATCAAATTTATGCCGTGCCGGGTTAGCTGGCTCCCGCTAATTTACGCAGTGCATTTTGTATCCCTGGGCATCCCAGGACAGCATTTCTGAATAATAAAAATTACTTACTTATTGAAAATGTAAATTCAATATTTTGATAACATATAGATCACATACGAAGGTGATGTATATCATTAACACTTAATTTATACTAATTTGACTCCTTTTGTACCACCATTGCTGTTTGTAGAACAGTACAGAAAAGCCGTTTTGTTAGATGAATCAGTTTCATTGTGTGAATTTGACCAAGCAGGGTCGATGGTTTCACTGCTGAACAATTTTTAACACAGTAGGTTCAAGAAAGCAGCCCTGTTACTCTATGCAATCCTTGTATCCCAGGGCATCTCAGGACAGCACTGTCTCAATTAACTCGTTTTCCCTTAATTTGACTTTTTTTGCACCACCAGTGCTGTTTGCAGAAAAGCATAGAAAAGCCGTTTTGTTAGATGAGTTCAGTTTCCTTAACAAAATTTCAGCAGGCAAGGTTGACTTTTCGCTAGGGAACAATTTTTAACTCAGTAAGTTCACGAGAACAACCACTTTTACTCAGTCCATGTATCCCAGGGCATCAACGTCTGAATTAACTCATTTTCCCTTAATTTGATTCTTTTTGCACCGCCTGTTCTGATTGCAGAGGAGCACAGAAAAGCAAAATTAAAAGTAACTTATTTGAATACGTAAATTTAACATTTCTGTAACCTTAGACCAAATACGAAGGTGCTTCAAGAGAGCTCTTACTCAGTCCTTGTATCCCAGGGCATCACAGGACAGCAACTAACTCATTTCCTTTAATTTGACCCTTTTTTCACAGTCAGTGCTGTTTGTAGAAATGCATAGAAAAGCCACTTTGTCATAGCTTCTTTGCCCGAATTTCACCAGGTAGGAAAATAGTTTTCCTGGAAAAGGTTTTTCGTTTTTCTTCTTTGAGCAAAAGAAAAATTACTTATTTGAAAACGTAAATTCAATAATCTTAGAAGATATACGAAGGCGATGTGCATCATTACTCCAGCCTAGGATTAGCTAAACCTTAATTAATACCTGCCTAGTGTTAGGTATACCTTTTAACCGTCTTAAACTAATAAACTCATTTCGCTGCCTGGGTGGGATTCTAACTCACAACCTTCAGATTAGTAGGCTGACACCATAACCATTAAGTTATACTGACTTCACGAAACATCCCATTTTTTAAAACGTATAATAAAATAAAGTGACGTAAAAATAAATACCCTTCACGTCACCTCCTTCTCTTCTAACTAAACTGGGCTGTATACGCTTTCAGGCAACTTAATACAACGCTCAATGCGCGACTTATCAAGATAAAATTGTAAATATTGAGATAAAAAATTTAAAAGAAAATCAAATGAAAGAAAAGTCACTGTGAAAAGAATACTCGGCAAGCTGTGATCCATATTTGCGCAAGTGGATTGGGTACTCTCAGTATGGGAGCCGTGGACAACTTGGAGTGCACCTGGTGGACAAGCTGCTCCATCTTGTTTAGCCTATTTTCATTATCCCATAAAATGCGGTAATACGCAGCCTGAACTTTTTTGAATTTGATTCTGCTTTCTTTGCGGAAGCTCCAACTTAAATAACCCCTTTCAGTGCATCTAATAAACATGGACAATGGCAAATAATACTGACAAAAACAGTCAATATTCATTAGGAACATTTACCATTGAACAGCTCCCACTGGGCCAATTTTTTGTACCACAAAAATCCATCCACTTTACGAGGAATTTTAAAGATTCGTTTCTTTCATGTTATTACAGATTAGTCAGTAAATCCCTTGGTTAATAAGTAGGTTATGGTGCTGGTTCGGCTGTAGGATAATTTTTATTTTCAATATACCGGTTACGATATAAAACATATAAGAAGAAGCGGTCAGAGGCTATAGAGTGTTCACCGAACAGCGTACGTCACTCCTTTTTTTCTTCTTCTACGCCTAACACAACACAATATTCAAATCAGTATTGCAACTGCATCCAAACTTAAACAAACAAAGCGTAAAAAAGCTGAGGAGAAAAATCAAATGTGTTCGGTGCTCGACAAACTGCCCTCAACCATGCTAGAAAGAGCAAAAAGCAGTTTGCCAGGGCACCCACTTGAATTGCTTGCGTTGTTGGGATCCCCCGTTGGGAGATAGCAACGCAAGGTAGAGCTTGAAAACGGCGCACGAATACTAAGATGAGATGAGCGGCTCATCCTGGGGGCCGACTTGCGCACTAACGCACGTTCAACATTAAACAGGGAAAGGGGATTACTTCGTTGGGTTGCCAAGAAACCACCTAAGAGACGTAGCGGAAAGATATCGCCTTTCACGACAGCTCACATGTCACTACTGCTCAACACCTTAAACCTGCAAAATAAGACCGTGTTATATTCTTTAGTTTTTTTTTCAACCATTTTTGCTGCGTTGGCAACTGGCGTAAATTGGTGGATGAAACTTTCTGCTTTTTGCGTTTAAAGTATCCTGCTTAAGACTGAATAAGATAAAAAATAAAACAACATACCAAATAAGTTTAAAAAGTATTGAATCGGAATATTATGTGGCAACAATTACTGCAGTTGTTAATTGCTCTTATGGTTGATAGTTGTCCCCTGGCTATAGTTTTTCTCCTTCTAATGTGTAAGTAAGGTTCATTTCTGATTGAGAAGGTTCCTTGCGACTCCTAGAGAAAAATTTCTTGAGAGCTTACGTCATCTCCATCAAAGCAATACTCGTGCAGATGTACCTGCTCAATTCTGAATTTTACTTACGGTTTAGAAGAAGAAAGAGGCTGGATAGGGAGGCCAATAAACCGGGGACTCTATCCTGCAAACCTTCAATCGTCGTAGGGGACTGAAGTATTGCCATGATTAAAGCAAAATATACCTCACAGCTGTCGATGCAGTCTGGTAGTCTTTTACTACTTTTGCCGGTACTGAATGGAAGAAACTTTGTCAGGGTTTCCTTTCCAGTCACAGACCACATAGGCTTCTTAGGCAACTAAGTCTGAGCTCTACCACCCCTCAGCCTCTGTAACCATCTAATATGGCCAAAAATGACGAATAAACAACTGAGCGTGACAAAGGCCCCTTGGACGAACAAACAATGTGTTTATTAAAAGCAGAACAATGGGCAAACTCCATGTTTATTTTGTGACATAATCGAATAACCTTGTGTTCAGTGTGGCTCGACAGATCGCAATAGAAATACTGACTGGCCATAAATGAGCCGGAAAATTTTGAAATCATTTTCAAAAACCCTTTCAGTGCCAGGACGTTTACAATCTGGAGGGGATGATTTTTTAAGTCCCGTGTATTGATTGGTGGCTATCGCTATTCGATCGTCTTTCTTGGAGACCATGGCCTTGACAACTCGGTTCGTTTCTCGTTGATTCCCGAGGAACCCTCGTGAAGCTCGGTTTTTCGGTCTCGGACTTGTTGCGTCTCGTGTGGCTGATGCTGAAGGGGTTTCTACTATTTTAAGTGTAGTTTGTAGTATCGTCTGTTACCACAAAATGGAATAGAAAAGGAAAACACAACTGAGTGAACCAATACCAGTAAAGAGCCTTGATCTAGACAAATATGGAGCATGATGATCCGAGGTAAAGGATAATTTTTGTTTCATTTAAAAGAGGACGAATAAACCGTTAAGTTGCTATGTCCGAATTGCAAACAGTTATGATCTGCCCAAATACAAGTTGTTAAGAATATCCGTCAAATTCTTGCGTTTGAAGTCATGATTAAACGCCAACTTTCGCCATCAGTTAATATTTAGACGTTAAAAGGAGAGCTCAGCTTAGCTGAAGAAGTTGATGTGATTGGTGACTGGAAAAGGACTAGGGCAAACTCTCTGTCAGTAAGTGCCGGGCAGGGCAATGCATCACACTACCATCTTCAACAGTGTGATCTCTTTTAGTGTATTCTGGACCTCTCATCTTCTTCGCTGATCATAGATTCTCCGTAACGAATGGCCGGGTTTGTCCCCATCCATCCCCCACTCTTACTCCTTCTAAACGCCTAATACGATTTAAAATTAAGCCACTTCACCTCAAGAAGTTTGCTTCCTAGTAACTCAAAAAAAAAATACGATTTTGCTGTAAATAATTTTAAAAATTTTAAAGTAATCTGGTCAAAGCACTCGTTTATTAATTTTAGAACAACGCGTATCACTTGTCATCACAGGCGTTCTCCAGTTTTTCGATGTAAACTTGAGCGGATTTTATCACCTTTTGTCGAGCCGAAGACACACTCCTTTGAGCTGGCTTGCCAACTCGTTCATTCGTTAATCGAGTGTTCGTTAGATCCTAAATAAAGAACAGGGGACGAGGATGAAACGGGGCCGGGCAAGCGAAGGGCGTCAAAGCGTGCATCAGCCCTCTTCCGGTCGGTCGCCGCCTGGTGCTGATGGCGGGGTTTCCGGTCGAAGCGTTGGGCTGCGACCGTGGATTCGTCGTTCCTTTTCAAAAGATGCGGACGAATCCGCCGGTCGGCGTCACTGAAAAGCATCCAAACAAATTTCTTCCTTTTACAAGTCTTTCTGACGCGAAACGAAAACGTCGGAAGACGGAGACAGTATATTTCATCGTTGATGTTTAAGTCGGATGTCTTCAGAGCGACGTTTTCGCCTATAATCGTTGGTTGGTCGTCGATCGAAGTGCTGTTGTCAGCAACAAAAGCCGGATACCGTTACGAGAAGAGCTAAATGAAAAATATATTTATTGTTATTATTATTATTATTTCTCTAATACAATTGGCTTGAAAGATTCCAACTCAAAATAAATAAATACTAACAGAAACAATAAGCTATTCACGAAAAGCATAAAGATCCATGAATTGCGTCGTGTGGAGCACACTGCCTTATCAGCTGTTCTCTTTTTTGACATTCGAATCGTTGCGGTGCTTCGTGGGATTGTGGAAGCTGGGTCGTTATAAGAACCAACGGTGCAGTCTAACGCGAAGCCACATTAGGGAGGGAAGGCGGAAGGCTAGTATGGTAATGACTCTAGCACTATCCTTTTTCGTCACCAGCTTTCTGCCTGCCCACTCTAATGTGGGGTCAGAGTTGATTTTTCCCGTTCGTCACTCATAATGGTCCAGCTCTACGTTGACGGATTTGCTTTGGTTGCGATGCAGTTGTTGATTGATTGATTACTAGAGCCTAAAGGATTTATATAATCGTACGCTCTTCTCTTATTGTAGTAACTATGTACTATACGTTACCTAACCGACATACCGTACCACAAAGTCAATGGATAGTGCCGAAACAGAAGAAACCAGTTAGAAACACAAGGAAGGAGGAGGTTTTTTTTTAACACCGAACAATAGGTTACTGATGGTTGATGGCCGAGATTGTATGCAGCACAATTGTATTGTGGGCTTAGGTTACTGTCAGTATTACTGCCTTTGTAATCTTGAAAAAAGTATATATTAGTGATGCTTAAATTCATTTTATATTTAAAATCGCATTGGTCAGCGTCTGATCTCCACGAAATTTCGCGAATCTTCCCAAAACACGGTGACCTTCAACCTTCACCACGATTGCATTTCAATGGACATTTAAGTTACATATTATCAGCTGCCTTTTATGTTAAATCCATTAAATTTTGTGTGATATGTACTATTCGCTTTCCTTCAGTTTCGTCTCAATATTCAAGGAGGAGCGCCATACACCAAGTATGACATATACTGATGTCACTGTTAGCAATGTGACTGTCGTCTGAACTCTTATATAGAAAACGAAAATTTTTCTGTATCTACAGTAAGATAGTTCTTTAGACACTTCTACTAATGGCGTAACTGTAGACGGTTTCATGGCTTAGGCTGGACGAGCGTCAAATTTGCTCCGATACGAACAGATTTAATTGAAATATCAAGCATGATCAACGGAACGGCTGGACATTTCTAGACTTCACGCATATCGATAGATCCTGAATTCACAAAACGGAAGCATTTCAAAGCGAATGGAGTTTCACTTTGGAAAAAAAATATTTTTTAGCCATATGGAGTTAAGTGTAAGATGTTGGTTCGCTCTGCTCACAAATCACAATAATTAAAGTATAAAGGACAATTTGACATATGTCCTCATATTGGGCATACACTAAAATTTATGTAAATTAGTATACGTAAACCTACGTAAATTAATGGATTCACACGTGTTAACTCAGTTTTAAATTATTTCAAGGTAAAAGCCTCAACAACAGCAGCACCAAGGTCATTTCAAGCACTACCGACCCTGTTTACAAAATACCGCCATCAGCACTCAAGATTAGTAGGTTTACAACGAGTTTCAATAAGTGGCCCAGATTAAGCACTACTATTCTTTCACTGTTCATGTTGCATTATAGTAAAACAGGATATTGGATTCGGTAACTTAATGTAATTATGTAGAATTATGAAACGCACGTGCTTCATACCAGAACGTTAACCATAAGCGTGACAGCACACGAAGTCGTACTACGTTTGAGAAAACCACTCTTGACGCACAAGTTTTTAACGGTCATCTCCATCATACACTGTTTTTTTTTGATTTGATGCAAATTGACTAACTTTTCTTATATCCAAAAGCTTATCCAGGCTGAAATCTTACGACAGAACTCATCAGTGAAACATTACTGTAAGCTGGTGTACACGTTGTACCACATGAACCGCCAAACGCTGCAACGAGTTCCTACCGACCGCCCGACCGACGTCCTAATGATATGCAGTATTAATGGCACTTGGGGAGGCACGAAAGAGGTGGAGCGAATATCGGTGCTGAGCACTGCCTTGGGCGATATTCGGGACAGGAAGATAACAAAAACGAGGGGGTGTATTGATAACGAAAGTACACTGCTCCCGAGACACAGAAGACTGCCTGGTCCATCAACACCCGCGCATAGTGCACACTCAGTGATAGGTAGATAATATTGGTGGCTCACTCACTAAACGAGTGTCATCTAGATGTGTTTGCGCTTTAGTTCGGTGGTACGACGTAACGTCGATGCGGTTTTTTTTTAATCATGTTAGCAGCGACGGTTCCCAATGCAGCGCTGGTTTAGGTGGTCGGTTTCGTATTTCGGTGTACTACAGATAAAAACTTGAGAAAAACGAGTAAAAATTCCCTTCTCTACCTCCAATGCGGACGAAGCGAGGCAAACTCGACGCGGCATAATGATTTCCAGCGTCGATATCACAACCATAAAGGTGGCCAGAAAACACCTCTTCGTCTTCAAGAAGATGCCTCGTAAATATTCCGCCCGTCTTTAAGAACGCATTAAATACTTGTTTACATGCTGAACGAATATTTTATCAGAACAGCTTTTTTGGGGGGGTGTTTTTTGTTTTCTCTTTTTAACCGACTGAGGTAACATAATTTTAATGTCGTTTTAAAGAGATATCCTTGGAAACCATTTAGGTGCTTGGGTTTGTTTAATTGTTAGTATACATAATAAGCTAATCAAAGCCTGTGTTAGCTATAAAAAATGGTTGCATGTAAGTAGAAGTGTTTATGTGTAAACAATTGTAATAGTATAGCTTTAGTTTTAAATCGTAAGTTTCTTTCTTTTCCAAGAAAGCTGCACTGTTTTTGCCTATTTTGTCCTCACTTCTGTGTAAATAAGTGCAGATTAAGTGCAGTTATCTGCATTAAAAATTCATATATTTCTGCAGTATTTCAGCAGGATGTTTTCAGCACGTACTACGTGGGTATCATCGGAAGTTCACAAGAACAAGGACTGAAAAATTAATTCAATATAAGTATATTCAATTGACCAAATCAGCAGCTATTCTCTCACCTCTTTAATTTGAAGCCTATTATTGAAACTAAACTTAAACCAATGTCTAGATTTTTTCCAGCACCAGAGCCTGTACTGAACCGTATTATCACATGAAAACTAATCCTTTTTAAAATACCTTATAAGATGCATCTTGTAGTGCAGCAATTCTCTGAATAATTTGACAAATAAAGTCCCATTTTGGCCAACAATGCAGTAATGAACGTTTATAGCTTTGGAGCCAGAGAATATCCAAACAATGTAATAGTTTACTTTGTCACTATTAAACAAAAATTTCTTTAATTTACTTACTGGAATGTAATTATACGCTCTGTGGGATAACAAAGGTTGTCGAATTGTGGTTTGCCTATGTTTTAATTCCAAGTGCGTTCGGCTCTACATTACTGCTCTTATAATTACACTTGTAAAGACATTAAAGATGCAAACCTAAATAAACAAAAGTCTGTCTTAACAGCCAGGTGTTTCAGCAAGCCTATACGCTGAAAAAAATGTAGCATATCTATGTCTAGCCGCAGTCTGAATCCAGAAGTTTAGTTTTTTAATGTATGTCGACTGCTTTAACCTCTGAGCTATCAACACTTTTCAGATCTTCGGAGTTATTTTTTTTTTATCTTTCAAATGCAGCAGTAGTTCTTCTAGATTGGTTCTTGTGCAGCACATGCGACTGACGCAAAACTTATAAGGCTTTCTTTGCAGAGATTTGAAGATTGCCTTGAGAGCTCAGAGAATAAAGCTGTCAACATATTTACTTCAGGAAGACCCTGATTCGAGTCCAAGCCAGACGATGACACGTGACATTTATAAATAACAATATACTAGCATTTGAGCCTGCATCTGACTGCTACGACGGTCGTTTGCTCATCATCTTCCAACTGCATCACTGTTTATCATCAGATCAAACCTGTGTCCACTTCCTTTCATTTATAAGACGGGCCTCTACGATGTCTTAGCTTTAGTTTGGGTAAATAAATTTCTGTGCCGCGTGTTTTGACCTTTCTAAAACCCAATACAACATATTAAATGTTACCTAGAAAATGATGTGCCTTTCAGGGTCGTGTCCTTCCTCTTCATCGCTGATTGCTTGCCGTGCCACAGCAAATTCCAGTAAAAGACGCTAAAAGAAGCCCCCCCCCCCCCGGGTCGAGGGGAGAGATAAAGCTTCATAAGGTTCTTGGGGTCGTTCGATCATTCTTTTAATCTTCCATCTCTGTATCGCTGGAGGGGAACAACAATGAAGTGGCTAGCAACGCGAGCTGTTTGCGGTCAACTTCATGTAAACATCAGAGGCTGAACTCCCCACACCCACAGCCTTTTCCGGTCAGACCTTACATCTTCGAATGGAAGAGAAGGTTGCCTGGATCATGGTTGACAAAATGCGTGGTCATTTGTGATTGCAAAATCAGTGACCCGTGTGCTCTCCACAAGTAAACAGGAAGGGGCACGCACAATACCTAGTACTCACAACTGAGTTTTTATTTCGTTGCAGAATCCACTCAAATGCTTTGATTTTTTTTTGCACTTGAGTGAATTCTTTCAGTCAAAATGAATGATGTAGTAGGAAGAATTGTGGACCCCCCATGAAAGTTATTCCACAATGTCCACTAAAAGAGTAATTGCTTCTTTGGGGGAAAAAGGAATAAACTCTAGCTGGACTGATTTAGGTAACTATACTGACGTACAAAAGTTTCCTTTAAAAAGTCAGTTTTAGTGAATTTGAAAGATACGAGGTGGGGACAGAAAGCAATGTGGATGAAGGGTAGGTGGCAGAACTCGATGCAACGAATTTAAAAGCATAAATTAATTTTTACCTATTTAGGAAATTATACAAATTTAACTTAACTTTTTGTTACTAAGTGTTCAATAAAGTGGGTAGGTTCAAAAGGGGGAGAGGGATTAAGTTAGAACAAACACCATCACTTTGAAAGTTCATCTCCTATATTCTACAGGACTTCAAAAAATGATTTTTTTAGGGATTTAATTTCAATACAAAAGACACTGTCTAAGAAATTGATCGGCAAAGTTAATCTTTATCTTTTATAAATTCCGACGTACTTTTCATTAGCACTCATTTTCTTCTTTTGCTGTAGAGGGCAGTTTGATACAGGAAACAGCAATAAATGGTCAAACCTAACACCTAACTGCGAACCGGGGGCTTACTATGGGGCTTTTGGATAACATGTATCTCCAGGTAACGTGTAGCTTTCGGATAACATGTAGCTCCAGATAACACGTCCCTAAACCTGGCATGGTGGAAAAGTAGTCAGACAGAAACAATGCTAGTTCAGAGATTTGAGGCAAGGTGGCTTGAATTGAGCATGACTATCTCATATGGAAAGGGTTCCAAGCTATAGACTGACCTAAACTACCCCTGGTACTTTGGGGAAGAGAAGGGTCCTGTAATACTTCATCCTCATGTGGAATGTGGCATCGAATTTCCAATTGGATTCACCTTGCAAATTTGTCCCTCTCACCTTCTGGCTTCGACTGGAAGAGAGTCAACCCTCCAGGTTCAGTGTTATAGTGATGGTATTTAATGCTCTCACATGAACTAGTGCAAGACTAGGCAAGACGAATGGCAGAACTAAAATGAATATTTAATGTATAGAGTAGATAGTCAAAACTATAGTCGGTTGCATAAGTTGGGTACAATAGTAGTTTTGTATCGAAAATTCAACTGTTTTTTGTTCTTAGGCTGTAACATTTACAGTTCGTCTTTGACTTGAGTATTGGTCATTGTTCGACCGAACGGCAGTAGTATGCTTTTACGATGTGGTGATGAGCCACCCGGTAGCACAAGGTACATTTGTATTTGGCTACTTCAAATTTGCTATGCGCCTTATGCTACCTCTGCATGATCTCCTCCTGGAGGATGGGTTACAATGAGCGTTTTACTACTCCAGCCTGTTCTCCACCTGGACGGTGGTGTAAAATGTGCCTCTTTCTAACTCCACATTTCCTGGACTCTAGGGAAAATTGGCCTCTAGCTCCAACCTTCTCTCCATCTGGAGGATGTTGTAAAATGTCCCTCTTGCTAACTCCCCACCTCCTGGAAACTAGGAAAAACGAGTCCCTAGCTCAGACCAGAAATGATGTCAAGGTTTACTTTACTGATAGGAAGTGTAACATCAAGGTTTACTCTAGTGACGTCGCTCCGTTAAACACTGATGATACTCTTGAATTTCAAACCTCTTCGCTAGAATTCAGTGAAGTTTCTGCTAAGTTTTGAGTATTGACCTGTTGAGTTGGGCTTGGACTTGAAATATCGAACCGGAGTTTACTCGAGTTTAGTGAGTGTTTTGTTAAGTATTGCACATTTCTTCCCTAGCTTCCTATTTTTCGCTAGCCACCACTTGAAAAAGGGGACACTTTTCGAAAAGGTTTGCTAGAATTTAGTGTAATTGAGCTAAGTATTGCGTGTATTTTTACTATCTTTATATTTCCTTAAGACTAGGAGGTACCACTCGAATTTACGGTTTGGGTTTACTCGAGTGTGCACTAAATTTTGCTTGTATTTTACTGACTTTATATTTTT
>JAHWFP010273626.1:0-23011 GCA_023313725.1 Lithobius niger
ATCCCAAATGCAAAACACAGTTGACATTGACGAATACGAAACCGAAAGCCTCATGTTGTTTGAGACATAATCCTATTTCGAAATAAATTGTTATTCTGTTGTGCTTTGAATGAAAGAAGGGCGCTTCAGTGAAAGGGAAGAAAGAGTAGATGCGTTGTGATTCAAGCTAGAAACGTGCGCGACGAGTGTTGGTTGAATTTAAACAACAGACAAAAGGAAAGGAAATACGGAAATTTGGGTTCAGCGTCGCCTTGCCTGTGTTGCCGTTTGTTGTTGCCTGGGGAATGTTAAATGAGCCGGTGTTGCAATCCAGGGAGGCCGTTGGAAATTCGAATATGTGGAAAGAGGACAGAAAAAAAATACAATTTCCTTTTGAATTGAAAGGACGGCAGCTTTCACGGACGGTGGTTAATTCAGAAATGACACGTGAGCAACGCTGCTGTTCTAAGTAAATAGGACTTGTAAGGACTAGACATAGGTGAATGTATGGGCATTGAAATATGAACACTTAATAACATGAGCATAAGCGGATGGTAAAGGGCAAAAGCGGCAGATGTAAGAGAAGAGAGCCCTCGATGTAAGTAGAAGAAATTGGATTACTCTTTTCCAGAACCAGTTATTAACCATACTCAAATATGGTCTTTCAAACATGCGTTTTAGATCGTTACATTTCTGATGATCTCAGATATTACTACGACGAAAAGGCGTACATAACTATTTTCTTCAGCAGTACTTTATTCTTAACATGGATCGATTTTTTTCTGTAATGTTTTTTTTATTGCATGTTGCCTTGTTTTTAATATATTTGAACTGTAAAATCTGCTTTGTTCTATTGGCTTATTCTTTTTTGTTTAACGCTCTATTGCATAAGCTATCAAAAATACATCGTACCACTTCTCAATCAAAAAACAGAGTCCACGACGCAGCGGGAGCTTTGTGAAGGGTCCCTGGAGACCCTGACCAAAGAGTGCTAGTACAGCCCAGCAGTTAGCATCGTCGCTTCCAAACCAAGAGAATGTCGGTTCGAATCCCACGACTGAGACAAGTAAAGTCTCTTAGTTAATTCATGCAGTGGAGGGTTAAGGATCATAGTTAAACTGTGCCTATTTACTATTGGTAAATTATTGTTGGAATTTAACAGTAATACTTAACCCTCTAAAATATAAGCAAATAGAACAAGGCATATTTTACAATTCAAATAAAAAAAAACAAGGCAACACGCAAAAAAAAAATCATTACAGACAAGAATCGATGCATCTTAAGAATAAATTAGTGGCTGTAGAAAATAGTCACACCTACTCGTCGTAGTAATATCTGATATCGTCAGAAATATAACAGTCTAAGGCTTTTTAGAAAGAGATACTTGAGTTTGACTGGTAGCTGGTTCTGGAAGAGAGTTCTGTAACCCAATTAATTTGTTAGTGAAAGCACTTTTTCACTAGTTAACTGAGCATAAAGGTAGATCCCCAAGTGTTCTAATTTAAGCAGTGACTTTCAAAGAAACCACCCCGGAAAACAGGTGCGAAACCTGTAATTACCTTGAACATTATTAATAGTCCAACTTGTTGACGTCTCCTAGTAATAGATGACAACTTAAAAATAACTAAGTCTTTTGTCATAAGTAAAATGCGCCGATTAGAAAAACGTTTAGTGATCCTCCTTTGAATATTTTCAGGTTTCCTTATCTTTAATATACTGGGTGGTCCGTTAAGTTGTTAAGTTGCTTGATAGCTAAAGCACTACTGAACGATATGTTACGAGACCCAGGCGATGTGATGAGGCCAAGAGGGGCCACTGACTGGACAAGAAATGGATGACCTTGCCAAATGTTATCAAGATCGTACAACTGCTAATTTCTTAAATATGCATCGCATATCATCAGTATAAATTAGGAATATGTAAGAAACAAAGAGACATTACCAATGCAAAAAAAAAAAAAAAATAGAATAAAAATCAGACTAGATTTGCAGGACCTATGACGTACGTAAAATGGCTACTTTCGACCCCTGAATGGCATTCCATTCAAACACTCCGTCGTGCAAGGAAGAATCGCTACTTTCAGGGGTCGTAAATACGTCATACGTCCTGCAAATCTGGCCCGATTTTTGTTCAGTTTTTTGCACTGGTAATGTTTCTTTGTTCTCTACGTATTCCTATTTTATACTGATGGTGTGTGATGCATATTTAAGAAGTTAGCAGTTGAATGACCTTGATAACATTTGCCAAGGTCATCCATGTCTTGTCCAATCAATGGCCCCTCTTGGCCTCATTACATCACCCGGGTCTAGTAACATATCGGTCAATAGTGCTTTAGATGTCAAGCTGGGTCACAACTTCTGATCACCCTGTATAAAGATTCCCAAAATAGGACCCCATATTCGAGAATGGGCCTAATTCGAGTCTCAAAGGGCGTTAGATATACGGGACTACAACGACTAACAATAGAATAAAACAGAATTATCCTTAGCAGCAATAGCATCGGCATGTAAGGAAAAATTCAGATGATCATTAATAAAAAAAACATAAATCCCTCATCCAAAGATAACACAAAGATAACGCAACGCCAACCTGATCTGCATTAATAGACAGTTGTCAAGTATGATCCCATCAAGTCCCTGTGTAACAAAGTTCTGAGCCATATATTAGACTCATTATGAATGAAGCCTGCTTTAGTATTATCTGCGAATTTAGCAAGAGGGAAGTCGTCAGATTTACCAAACTCTTGGATATAAATAGAATATAGTAGGGGCTCGAGGATATAGCCGTGCGAGACCGACTTGTCATTTTATCCCAGTTTGAATGAAAATTGTTGAGAACTCCAGAAATGTTCTCCATCAGAGAGCCAATTCGTAATCCAGTTAGCAATTTGTCCAAAATACCTAAGGACTTAATTTTAAGATTTAGTTTCTGGTGTGCACAACCTTATCAAAAACTTTTTTTAAGGAAATAAAAACCACAAATCAATAGGGTTTTGTTGATGATAAGAATAGTCAACTTTAGTGAACAAATTAATAAGGTTAGTAAGTGTAGAATGGCCTATGTTGTGTGGCTTCAACCTGCGAACTAGTCTAAAACCTCAATCCCACCCCCACCCTAGTCTCAAAAAATTCAGTAAAGCAATGCAAAAGACATTCAAAGATTTTAAGAGAAATGGGCAGTTAAACTAATAGATCTACAATTAAGAGGTTAAAAAAGAATGCACCTTTAAGAATGCAGTAAATGCCTTTTTCCAAAATAGTGGTACGACACACTCTCGGATATGCTTGTTAAAGAGACAAGTCAGAATTGATAAAATAAAATTCTTAATTTGATGAATTAATTAACTCAGAATACCGTCAGTTCTAGGTGACGCAGTACAATTAAGTTTAGCAATTGACTGGTTTACCATATTAGTATTGATAATCAGCTCATCCTGTGAGATCATTAGAAAACCAAATTTACGACATAAAAGTATGTAAGCGTTATTACAATCCATGCAAGGCATTAGAAATTCGGATACGACGAAAAAGACACAAAAGAGTCGCTTGGAATTAAAAGGAAGTAAGTCTTACGGGAAGTAAAAAGGACGCAAACACTAGAAATAGGTGGACAAGAAAGGACGTAACTGCACGTAAAAGGATGGACGTAAACGGTGTTATAATCACTGGAGTAGCCAGGGTAGGGGCCACTTTCCCCACTCCTCCCTAGACGCCATTCATAAAGTGCTGTCGCTCCTTTTCCCTTATGTACATAAAGCTGTTTACGGAAGTGACATCGCCTCTTTTTCTTTCATCGCTCTGTTCAGCGAAAAATCCTCGTTCCACGTTGTTTTCACGAAATTGACTGTATGACGCCCCGTTTCCTTGTGCTTTGAGTGCAAAATACACGTAAATATCGCACTCGTAGAGTAACAGTAACAGTGTAGAGTTTGCAAGTGTGGTATCCACAAGTTTTTTCACTTCTAGTGCAAGGAAACGTGCCGCCATACAGCCAGTTTCCTGCAAACATAATGTGGAATAAACTATATATTGCATGGTAACAGTATACATGGAAAATGTTGGAACTCTAGTTTTTCATTGATTGCCCGTCCTCGTATAAAAAGGAATTAAATGCTTGACGCGTATAAGCACATTCAAAAATAAGCAAGCGACGTTACAATCAATGGAAGGGGATGCATATTACAATATATGGAGAGGGGAGATTATTTTTTTTCATACTTTGCTTTACAACGCTTACACAGAAAACGTTAAAAAATTGAGAGCTTTAAATTTTGTGCAATAATGGTTCTTGAGTCTTTTTATTTTATTTATACACCTCATAGGTATGTGGAGGACGATTAAATAGATGTAAAAATTGTGAAGCCAAACGCACTTGCAGCTAAAACACAAACTTATATTTCGACACTTTTGTTTGGCGGTGCCTTCATCATAATGGCTTGGTAAACGTTCAAAAACACAACTCACATTGGCATGGTAGGTCAATAGGCCTAAACATTTGCCCACATTGGTGCAGTTAGTAGTAGGGATGATCAGAGCAGCAGTTCTTCCCACTACTGACTGCACCAATGTAGACGAACGTTTAGGCCTATTGACCGACCATGGCAATGTGAGTTGTGTTTTTTTTAACTTTTACCTAGTCACTCTGGTGAAGGCACCGCCAAACAAAGATATCGAAATATAAGTTAATGTTTTAGCTGAAGTGCGTTTGGCTTCACATTTTTTACATTTGCACACCCCATTTTAGCTCCCCATTATCTACGTGTGCCTCCCCCTCCAAGAATTATTTCATTACAAAACTTAATGCCTACGTCATTCACACAACAGCCTACTTTATGTAGCTTTTCACTGGAAAAATCTACTTGAATATGTAGCACAACAAAATATTGGAAAATTACAGTAAATAAAGGTCAGTGATGATCAGGTGTATAATCTCAATTACGGTTTTCTTTTTAGTTTCCTGAACGTAATAATAATGATTGTGATTAATGTTTACGCAATTTAAACTTGTATGAGAAATTCTGTTTTTCAATTTCAACGAACAGGTAGTGCTACATCGTCGGCATCTTTCTAAGTAGCGTTTTTACTGTTCAAGAGTAGTTAGTAAACTAATAGTTCTTTCTCCGAAGATGATAAAAAAAAATGGTTAGAAATGACGTCTGAGCAATGAATTGGTTGTCATTAGATGGAAAGAAATAGAAGAAATATCTATGTAAATCAAACAAAATATCTGAAAGGTAATTTTTTTTATTCCGTAAAATCTGTCGGTTCAATTCACAATCTCAATCCTTTTAATTCACGCTTAAGATTGTAAAGTATTTTTAAAATAATTTAACGACTTCAGTATTACATTTCCCACCGTAAAGCAGTGCTCACATGCACTGGGGATTTTTACATTTAAAAAAATAACAAACGAAATTTTCACACGCCTTGTCACTTTTGTTTTGTTTGTTTACATAGACGGCAAAACACGAAAGTCGTGCATTTACAAATTTTCAAATATAGAATTTAGAATTTCGTATTTAGAACTTCCAAAGTCCAAGAAATGAGACAATCGTGGTGTTGTTTTGTTTTCCCAGTAAATCTAAAAAACGGGGGAAAACACACACCATTTTACTCATTAAAATGTTTACGTTTTACCATAACTATTACGTTTTACGTGTTTGTTGCTTACTACAAACCCGGAGCAGAAAGTTGTTTCACTTTAATTTTTACCAGTTATTTAACATTTGTGTGTGTGTGTGTGTGTGTAATATAAACCGAACGTGCGTTCGGCTTATTTTTATCGTCCTCGGTGGAGCAGTTTATGAAGTTAATTTTCGTGTTTCCGAGCACACTCTTCTGTTGGCCAACACAACATCATGTGCTTTGATGAACGTAATATTCGCAGATAGGGGCAGCTTACGAGCTTGCTATGACTCCTAAATAAAACACAAGAAAGCTTCCTGCCCCTCCCATCCCACTTCCCCCCCCCCCCATGTTTTCCCTCCCTACTCCCAAGTTAACCGACCCTTGCTCCGCAGTACACAACTCGCAATTTTACAGATTTGTTAATTTAAACTCGGCAATGAGTTTCAGCTCTCCTATTTATAATGCACTCATCACAAATATTTCTTCATTATCAGAGAGTGGCGTTGCTTTCCACAGTTGAAAGCAAGCACCGTGTTGTGGTTTGCACTATTTAATTCATTCTTCAACGTCTTTCGGCAATGGAAGAGCGAGCAGATTTTTTTTTTTTTTACTTATTTTGTAGCGGTTTTGAATTTTTCTTCCCTGTTTACGACATTTTTATTGCAAATAACAGACAAGTTAACTTTATTATTGCGTTATGTTGCGTTCTCGTATTTATGCTCCGTAGAGACTGGCCCACTGCTATAAAATGAAAATGATACGTCTATTTGTCGTTGGCATGTGCTTTATCGAATTCGTGATACACTGCAGCATTTGTAGCGACGAAAATGCTAAAGGGAGTATCTTTTATCACAGCCATTCTTTCGTTCAAATTCGATAAATCATCAGTTCTTTTGTAGTACTGTTGCAATTCAGCTATATGGTTTGGTTGGTTGGTGAAATAAAGCACGTCTATACAGCAGTGACACGACGTAGTATTATTGTATATAACTCTATGCTGGAGCCTTAATGGGGTTAGCTGCAAGGGGCACTTCAGAGATAAACAGAAGGGCGTCATACTGAAGCTGATGCTGTGAAGAGTGATTTCTTAGACCTAAAACGCGCGATTTTTGTTGTTGGAGAAAACAACGTTATTTTAAGCCTAAGAAATCCACTCTTCCGTTGCTTTTCCCTCCATTTTTGTGTAGTGCACCTTGTAGTTATACCCTCCAAAACCCATACTGGTGCCAATATGGCGGCAAATGCCACTGCTCCATAGTTTGTTCCATGTAAAGTTTGCAAGAAACTGACTGTATGACGCCACGTTTCCTTCCACTACGAGTGCAAAATACACGTAAATATCCCACTCGTAGGCTCTAATAGTAACTGTGTGGATTCTACTAGAGTGATATCCACCCGTTTTTTGCATTCGTTGTGCAAGAAAACGTAGCGTCATACCGTCAGTTTCTTGCAAACATAATGTGGAACTACTATAGATGGTAGGTTAGGTATTGTACACTGCATACTTGTTCCATATTAAAGGTGCCTATTCACCGAATGACATGCTGTAGCATCTAGTGCCGTCTACCATTATTTAGTTCTATGTATCAATTGATTACAACAAGCGAAGGGATGCGCAAAGAAATTTTTTTCACACAACAAACAAGCCACTTGCCTCCTTAATTATTGAATGTAAAATTTAAGCGTCCTCGTTCACCAGGGAGCAAGTGGTCAAGGATAACGCTAGCACTATCACTAGATGGCGCCCATCTAGCGGTTCAAAATCTGAGTTTCAAAATGGACGATATAAAGAAATAAGCTTCCATGGTGTCGTTAGGCTTTGCTTCACCGTTTAGTCTCTGGTGCACGTGGACGCATCAACTTTACACTCAACAATTAAGGAGGCACTTGGCTTGGTTGTTGCATAAAAAAAAGAAATTTATTTTTATGTTCCTTAGCTTGGTGAAAGTAAGGGCTATAGACAGAACTATTGTGTGCGCGGTCTATCTTGAGTTCTCCGAAGAACGAACACAGATAATCGATTGTACATTTTTGGCAGCAGAGTGCCTTGTTGATATCCAAGATGGTTACAAACACAATGGCGGCCGTCGATTAAAGCCGCCTCCTCCAGGAAGACGTAGCCATTCATAAAATACTTCCTGAACTCAAGATACGCCTCGCACACAATAGATAGCGGTAAATGACTGTAGATGCTGCAACCTGTTATTCAGTGGCAATCCCTCTTTTAAAGCTGCCATCTCAAAAAACAGAAACGCACATTTTAAGCCCAACCACAAGTCCGTGAGACCTCTGTGAGCGGCGCTATTCGAAAAAAGAATTGCACTAAATACCACAAATCGGAGCTGACTGAACAAACCTACTCTCTTTCACTGTAGCTTTTTGACGCGCACCCATGGCGCCAGAAAGAGAGATGGTCGATTTTGCTAAAGTAAATCCTATCGGAAATCCTACGTTCTTTTACATGCCACAGTCGACATGAGCACGAGACTTCACAGGGCCCTTCTCTGCCCGAAAATGTCAGAGGTGGCTGAGGCCGGATTCGAACCCGGGACCTCTGGCTCTGGAGGGGGGGGGGGAATGAGGCTTAATGGCGCGTCGACAGCTTGGTCATTAGCGCCAACCTCAGTCACAGTGCAGTGGTCCGGGTTGCCACTGCACCACACATTACAGAGATATTATTCAAACCCCTAACCTAAATCTTGTCATACATCTGTACCTCCTGCAAAAATTGAAAAACACCGGACAGGAGGACAGACTTATCACCCAATTGACGCACAATGTCATGCGGAAGATGGAAACGACGACGAAAACCATCAAGATGGCAACAATCAACAAGAAAGTGCCGGACCGTAAGTGGCCGCCGACACCAATAACATTCAGGAGGGTCAACCCCCCGCAAAAGGAAACAGTGAGTAAGTCGAGTGTGACCAATGCGCAAACGGGCCAACACCACCTCCTCACGGCGACTGCGGCGACACGCCGAGTGCCATTCCTCAACAGTGCCTTTAACAGTGCCTCTGGCTCTGGAGACGGTCATGCTAGATATCAGGCCACCTTGCCCCATTCTCTTTCACTGATCGGCTCTTGTTTTAAAATGTGAGAATTACACATTACAATCGAAAATTTATTTGCTTTCTACACAATGAAGAACACATACCTATCTTTCACTTCTCAGCAAATCAATGACTTAGGTGATTGGTTCTCATGTCACATTAAACAAAGTGCTCATTGTAACTAGTTAGGCAACATGCAGCAATAATCAGATACTGCTGTATACTTCCGAAGATACTCATATACTGATTCGGATATTTTGGCTCGTGCTATCAAGACTTCAGCTACCGTCTACGTAGTGTATTGGACAATTCTTTCCCCACGGGAATGAAATAAATTACTCGACTGAAGTAGCTTTGATAAACATTTGTTCAGATTTGTTCGGAGCCCTAAGTTTGTTCAGAATTATTGTGACTTAACTTAATAATTTTTTTTAGCAACAAAGCTGTGTTTTGTCTTTCAAGTTTTTTCAGCTTGACACTTAATAACGCAAATCCATGATGAAGTTTATTTTTAACCTTTTTTATAACAGTATTTAAATCAACACGTTCCATATGTACTTTACGATTTTGAAAACCTTATCTTCCATACTTTTCGTATTAAATGCTTGTTTATTTAACGTGCAGCATTTACGAAGTCGAGCGCAACTGTTTTGTGATGGGTGGCATGTACAGTATTGGACAATGAAATTTAGACAGAAAAATGTTGGCTTCTCTGCAACTCTCCTTTATGGATTACTTCCTCCAGGGCGTGAATGGCTGCGGAAGTGTGATTGTTTTAAGGTATTGGTTTCAGAATGCATATTTCATGTCGCTGGTTGGATAATTATAAACTGTTACGACCAATAATTACGACAGTTAAGTCCGTTTTAGCTGTTAGACACTATTGGACGACGAGTCCACTTCTTACGCGCGGGTAGAGATGATCGAAGTACCCAATGACTTGCAGAATGAACTTTAGTAATTTAGTCTGGAGAGGACAAGGCTTGTTGCGATTTAAGCATTGGCGTAATTCACTTTGACCTGGTGTAAGAAAATAGTGTTAATGACTTTAGTTTGGGGACTAATATTCACCGACAAAATGCTAGCTGCAAACGAAAATTCCGAAAACATTGGGCTTAGTTATCCTTTATCCTTTAATTATTGGCTGAATTATTAATTATTGGCTTTAATTATTGGCTTTATCCTTTAATTATCGGCGGAATCACTAGGGGAAGGGGGTGGGGGGGGGGGGAGAGGTTGTGGGCAATCCCCGCCCCAAACCAACCAAATAAGAAGGGCTTGCATTCGTTGAAGTCATATTCGACACACGTAAGTTGATATTGGAAACTTTTTCTGCGAAATTCCCATATGTTTTGTGACCTGATTGTGTGAAACGTTCAGTTCCAAACTTTAACGTTAATCCCTAAGTCGTCGACTGAGGAAAGCTCTTAATGGTCGGTATTCGTTCGACCAGATCAGCTTATAATCTTCTATTCAACTTCATTCAACTTATAGTTACAACTAGCGCGGTATCTGGTCACTTCTAACCTGTAACTTTTCTTTTTTGATTGATGAAAGTATTCAACTCAGGAGCTTCTTTTCTCGGCATGGTCTCTCGACAATGCTGTCAGACCGCGCTCCACGTAAGGAAGAGGGGGGGGGGGGGGGCGGGTTTCGCGCGAGAAGAGTAAACATTGTAAAACCTCTACAAATCACAACTGGTGGCAACACACTGCCAGAAAATGAAACTCCGAATGTGGATTAGAACTAAAATAAAGACTGAAAAAAGTCAAAGGAAAAAAAAGCCACAAAAAAAAAAAAGGATACGAAAATAACCGAAGGAAAATGTTTCCATTTTTTTCAGTTTTTTTGTTGTTTTGTTTTTATATTGTCTGGGTGGGGGGTGGGGGGGGGGGGGTTTGAGGTGCGTCGACAGCTAGGTCATTTAAAACTGTTGCTGTATTTATATTTATAACAACATGGCGTAATACTTTTAAAGTCAGTTGATAGGTTTTGTCATCCATAATAATACTTTTCCTGTCCTGTACTGGGACTGAAGAAGCCACCACATTTTCTTGACCTATCCAGATTCCATAAATAGAGATTTGCAGCATTATGTGTTTGACTGACTTTATTCTGTGTTCAACAAATTTTATTTTTTCAGTTGCATCGCATACACAGTATTGTATTTATTTTACGGGTATTATTATTCGTTTATTGAATTTAACAACTTCGTAAAGGCATGATTAATAGATGTAGACTTCTAGTTACCCTTTCCAAACTGTCTAAATTTCATTGTCCAATACTGTACCTTTCGCTTGTTTTTGGGTCAGGTAAATGGTAATGAAAATAAACTCAACTCTATCTCCGACACGCCTGTTCTGCTTGGGTTGCCAAACTGGTGCAAAGATATTGAATGTGTAGAATCTGTTCTTAAGTATTTCACCAGGGTAACTGCAGGTCCCATAAATAAATATATCATGTACTAAAACACTGACATTCTAAATTATATTCTTTGGAACGGCCAAGAAAGGCGGACCCGCATATGATATTCACTATTTCAGTGACGTCCTTTCCATTCTTCACAATCAGAGAAGGATATTTAAGTGTCTTGTGATCATTAAAACTTATAATTGCAGTTTGTACATTTTTTCGTTTGTACAAATGCGTTTTGAGTGTCTTGAATGAGGTACAGAGCACAGACTATGATTCTGTCATGTCACAAAGTATTACAATATTTCATCATTTGTGAAAGTAAAAGGTTCTGATACTTCGATGTTACAATACATTTCAGCAGTTGTATTTTAACAATTTCCTATTTATAAATAATTCAACCACAGTGAATTTAGCGATTTTTTAAGTAAATACACTATAAATTATTAAGTAAACAAATGCGTATTTATGAGAATCACCTCTGTTGATGGGAATCGTTACTGAATTAATGATTCCTGTAGCATTCAAAGTGTTTCATAGCAGCTGATGTTATGCCTTTTAGGATATATTTCGTCAATATATTTTTCGTCAATGTATCGTCAATACTTCATTACACTGCCAGTTCTATGCTGACAAAAATGTTTTTCGAATGTAGGCCGACGAATTTATTACGACAAAAATTATTGCCATCACATTCAACCTAACGATTAAAAATTAAAACATAAACAATTTTAAACAAATTAATAAAAAAATAAATAAAATGTCTTAACTCCCATAAAAATTTAAAATATAAAGACATCCGACAGATAAATGAAGTTGTAGTTGAGGCTTAATGGCGCGTCGACAACTTGGTCATTAGCGTGAAGTTGTAGTAAGAAAATATGTGGGAGTTATTTACTTTCTTGGATAGACAAACATGACTTCATAGTTAAGTGGCAAACCTTTGAACAGATTGTTAGCAAATGGGAAAATTTGAACAAATGGGAAGTTGAACCACGAATTATTATTTTTATTAGAAAAATACAACAGTAACCGCTCGATCACAGTGACGTTGTTGGTCTTCTATTTGGAGGAATGATTTATTTATTTATTTAACATAACTTTAGTGACGGTTTCCTAAAGGAATGTGGCATAGCAGCCAGTATAAAAAAAGATGTATATAAATATATTCTATACCAAAAAATATGTATATAAAATTATAAATACATTAAACACCAAAGAAGTGGTGGTTCTGGTCGGAACAACTATAAGAGCATTCAAGTTCATTGATATATTATACAAATATGAATTTTCCTAAGTTTTCAATCCAAAAAATAAACTTTAAGAGGAAAAGTTCCCACACTGGACTTTCATGATTAAACTTGTAGTGTGTACTCAAAATACCCACGCAATAGAAACCCTCGGATAAATACATGAAGTGCAAACAACAATTTCAGATATCAAATGAAAACATTTCGGTCTGAAAATATTTTATCTATCATCTTCTTAAATGATGGTTCCGTCTTAAGGTATCCTGACGATTAGTACAAAGTACAGTGGAAATAGGCTTGCGTCTGTATTTCAAGTAAACAAAAAAAAAAAAGGGGGAAATGGAAAGGGAAACTATTACTCCGATTATTTTCGTTATCTGAGGTTCAGTTAAGTAGAAAAAAACAACTGCTGGTTGTAACTCGCATGCTGCATACATGAACACAAGCCTAACTTGCACAAGCAGTGCAAATCTTCTGGCAGTGAGTGGATGATTTTAGGTCACTGGTAAACCAAATTCCAAGGTCCCAGACTTCCACAGGCCTAGCGAGTGTTTTCTATTAATTCCACCCACGTTGATGACATAACATTTGTTTACAGAGAGAGGTAGCTAACAGCTCTCTGACCATTGGACAACTTCCTGGACCATGTTGTCCAAGTCCAAGGAAATGACGGAGTCAGGCACTTCCACCCTGACTTTAAGGTCATCGGCAAATTTGAAGCCGAAGGACCAGCCCCTTTCCAAATTTAGGTCGTTCAAGTAAATTACGAAAAGAAGGACGCCGAGTACAAACCTCTGCGGAACACCACAAGGTGCACATGTCCAAGACGAAGAAGCATATTTGATGTGCACCACTTGGTAGCAGTCCTGGATAAAGCTCTTTAAACTAATCACAATACTGCAACGCTCACGTTTAAGAAGGAGTTTTCGTTGAATGACGGACTGAAAAGTCTTCCTAAAGTCGAAAAACACGGTGTCCGTACGAAATCCAATATCGTGAGCGCAAGTCCAATGATCAAGAACCAGAAGAAACTGGTGAGCCGCAGACCTTGGTGGGATAAAACCAAACTGGTCTTTGCTAATCACAGATTGTTCACCCAAGAACACAATCACGGCATCTCGGTTGATGGATTCCTTGATGTTGCAGGCCACACATGTAAGAGCGATAGTCATACACTTAAGAGGATCCGAAGGTGACCCTTTTTTGAAAATTGGAATACGTTAGTCTGTCTCCACATTGCCGGCAAGCTGCTCTGGCCCAAAGATAGGATAAAGAGATCGGAGAGTGGGTAGCTAATTTCGTGTGCTAAGGTTTTAAGACGAAAAGCAGAGAGGCCATCGGGTCCACACGACTTACTGAATTTCTATTTAGCGTGGGAACAACAGAGCTCTGGTGAAAAGTGACCTGAGAGCATTTAGTGACTATCCGTTATGTTAACATTTTTGTAGCCAGGACTTAGCTGGTTCGAATTCTGTTATGTCATCTCACGAAATATGAGTCCAAATTAATGGCTTACCGAGCTCAGATCCAGCTCTCAGATCGATTACAAAGACTAAGTAATCTTTACTTAATCGCTAAGTATACAGTGTAAAATCTGGTTTGGTATATCCTATTGGTTTAAGTTGGGTTGCATTTTATTGTAGTTTTTTTTTTTCAAGTCTAGTGTTCAGTGCAAGGCGTCATAAGATGGCATTTAGGTGGTCTCGAGCTACCCTCGATCGTTGCGCGTTTCCGATCAACCTGTTAAACCGTTGCATTGCGAGATTAGGAGTTACCACTGGATGATGAGACGCAGCAAGTATGCTATTTAATGATAAATCGGCTGTTGAATGACAAACATGTGTAGCAAGTTATTTCTTAAATCAAGAATTATTAGGGTATGGGAGGAGAATTTGTGACTGAGACCCCTTCTGAAACATCTTAGATTCATTCCTCTTATACTTCTGTCCAAGTTTATAGAGGGCGCCAAGAGTTTTATGTGGGAATTTCTACTCAGTTTTCAGCCTAAAATTAAACTAAACGAAACTAGCTTGATTTTAATTATTTTTTAGTTTAACTTATTTATAATTTAGTTTACTTTAGATCTGGGCTGAAAAAATGAGCAAAAATTACCAGAGGGAACGCGTGGCGCCCTCTGAAAAATAGGACGGAACTAACAGGAATGAATGTAACACGTTTCAATAGGGACTTTTTAGAGTTACAAATTCTCCTCGGCTACCCTATAAATTCTTTCTTAAAGTAATGTGAAATAAGCAAAAGTACAGAAAGGAATTTGATTATATGCGGAAAAGTACTATTACCACCCAAAAAATCCTTATCTTTCATGCATAGCTTATTTGGTTTACCAATAAACCGCTGAGTTACATCATTAAAACTCAGTGTGTAACATCTGTGCACACGTTAGAAATAATGTGGCCAATAAAATACGTGACTGTCTGGCTGTCTGACTGTGCACAAGTTCCAAATGTCATTGTATATTTGCTTATTGTTAATTTTATTTTTTAAATTAATATTCTTAAATTGTAATTTCTTTTCTTTACCAGCAGAGCCTCACTGGTCCCTAGGTTTTTTTATTTTTGTATTTTTTTTATAAATGCTTTTATTTGTACTAAACGATATTTTCAGGTCAAATTAATTT
The DNA here is from genome assembly GCA_023313725.1 of Lithobius niger. Taxonomy (NCBI): domain Eukaryota; kingdom Metazoa; phylum Arthropoda; class Chilopoda; order Lithobiomorpha; family Lithobiidae; genus Lithobius; species Lithobius niger. The sequence goes on from JAHWFP010273626.1 coordinate 14,960, forward strand.
TAAGTCAGAGTCTATCAATATAAAACATCACATACTGCTTATGAAATATCCTGGAATCTGCCGATCATGCTGAACTTCTGAATCAAATCTATATTGACATGCGAGGACTGATCAAAATTTGGGGTCCAAGGATAACCATAACAGAAATTTTGCCTTGCATGTGCTTGCGTTTATTTTTCAGTTTGAGCAATCATCTCATTATTGACACATGAATATAACAGCAACTACGTTTCACAAAATATTTCATGACTCTAAAAACAAAACAGAGAAATAAAAATAAAATGTACTGACGAAATATCCATTCAAACCAACCTACACTTGTTTGCAAATAGATTGATTTACGATCAAGCTTTGTGTAGTCCGTCTATAATGCAACCATTTTACTACTAGAGAAAAGGGAACCTGCCAGAATAATATTATTTATAGCTAAGGTAATAATAATAAAAATTGTTTTTATTGGCATGAATTCATGAGGGAAATCTTGCAGAGGTTACATAAAAAAAATGTTTTATGGGACTTGCAGCAAGAATACGACTTTACAGTTTCAATTGACTCAAAATTAGCTCAAGTTACCACGTTACAAAAGGAATGTTACACATACTGAGTGATTTAAAAATTCTTGATCAGAGTTTTGAATTTTCTGTCATTAAACAAAAATTGTATTAAGTGGAAGTTTTTTCAAACTTTAACAGCTTTATACGTGAAACTAACCCAGTTCTGTACAAGCAAAATTGTTATGTACAGTTTAAATAAGATCAAGTTTAAACTTTCTTCAATGTATTAATAATAAGATGGTTCACATATTTTACTTAAGGTAACAGATGCAAATAATTTCATTTGTGTAACGATGCTTGGCGACCTTTTCTAACTTTTTTTTTTACCTCGTCCATACTGTGAACGATTTACTGATTTTCATCGTAAATTCGTTTTAAACAACTAGAGCGGTATGAATTTGGTATAAACTTACCTAAGATTGTGTGACAGGTACAAAGGAAACGCAAATTGAATATATCCTTACCTGAAACAATGAAAATAAAACAGTTAGTCCAATAGCAAAGTGGTGAATGAAGTAACGTGATAAAATTATCTAATAAAACATTACAGCAAGCATACAAAAACAATATGAATTAATCAGTAAACGTATAAAGCTGAGGTTTAGTTTAATTTAATTTACTTTAAAACTTTCTGACATTTCAACGTCATTATGCTTTCTAAAGAGTCCAGCATTTTAATTTCGCATTACTGTAAAATACTTTATTTAAACTACAAAAGCACAGAAATTCCGTTAGAAAAGACTAAGCCTCACGCATTATTGTATAAAACACACACGTGGTCAAAAATCCACCGATCACATTAAAAAATAATGCCCATACAACAGTTGCTGCTTCAGGGAGTTCTACAATCCGTTCACTCCCTCCAAGAATCATGTTACCGCAATTTTTCATGCCTTCACCATATTTTTCATGCAACCATGCATCGAATACGAAACTTAGACTTAACTCCTAGTATTTTGAACGTCGCTTCGAAATAAAGGTGGTCATAAAGTCTTTATCTGATTACAAAAAGTTATTAAACAAAAACTATGCTAGGTACCAACATACAGTTTTCTGCAAAACGGAGCTCAACTTTTAAAGTATTTTTCACTGGGTTCGGTTGGCGCTACAATCGCCACTAGGTCATGGCGGCGCTGCAATTGCCAAGAAACCAAAAATGGTGTCGTAACAGGAGAAATCTCACTCCATGCTGTGGTTTCACAAAAACGTTCGGCAATTTATGGAGCCTACAGTAAAAAAAAAGGACGTGTACCTTGATATGTTGGAACTATTATTGCACCACATTGGCAACAATGTCAGCCATTGGTTGTTTCAACAAGACAGTGCACCGCCGCATTGGGGATTATGTGTTCGAGGGTTCCTCTTTGAAACATTTACCAGTCAATGGCTTGGGAGGGATGGTCCTACAGCATGGCCACCCGGATCCCCGAATATTACGCCCTTCACTTTTTCTTGTGTGAGTTGATGGGGGGGGGGGGGCGGAAATGTACGCAGTGTACAAACGCCCGTTGATAACATTGAAACACTGACAGACAGGATAACAGCTGCTACAGCGACATTAACTGAAGTAATGTATGCCATTACATGGCGTGAAATTGAATATCGCCTTGATGTGCTCCTGGCCACAAACGGAGTACATGCTGAAGTTTAGTGGGGGAAAAACTTTATGAGTTAAGCTTCGTTTTGCAGAAAAGTGTATGTTTGTACCTAGAATAGTTTGTGTTTAATAAATTTTTGTAATCAGGTAAGAACTTTATGACCACCCTGGGTAGTTTAGTCTTACAATACTATTAACCTTGAAGTTTTTTACTTCCTAAAGTCTCGTAACTACGATAAGTACTATTTCAGTTGTCGTGTCCGTAATCCCAGAGAAGTACCCAATTACGTCATATTGATGCGTAGGTGCACACACGACTAACTTGGTAAAGACGACTACAAGCTAAAGTTGTTTGCGAAACGTATCTTCACCCACTCAACGAGGGCTGAAAGTCGACTCCCTAAGCAACATAATACCCCTAGCTTAGGGCAGAAAGAAATGGGAGTCTCCAACTCCCAGAAGGTCTTATCTTGTTTTTGTGTTGTGTGTTTCTTTCTCTGGTTACGTTGGTGGCTTCCGCTGGCCTCCCAAAGCGTCATAAGAGTTGGCATTGTACCTGAACCTAAGCTCCGGATTGTCGCACCTGGTGCCTCCTAAAATTGCGGAATCAATGGGCACCAATTGCACTATTTTTTGTTTGGCTGTGGGGGGCTGTTGCTATAGCCTGGCGGCACTTCCGTGATTTCAGGGAAACTTCCGTGTTGAACTAACTAACTTGCCCTTTGGAGAAACAATTATGTAAAAATGGTGTAGAGTTACTGCGACAACTATAAACGTAGCCTACAATCTTCTACCGACACAACTTTCAGGCATTAGTTTATACTGTAAGATTGAACAGTTCATCTTACACTATAAACTAATGCCCTGAAAGTTGTGTCGGTAGCAGATTGTAGACTACGTGTGTAGTTGGGGCAGTAACTCTTTACCATTTTTACATGAACTAATTTCTACATTGCGAATCCGTTTTTTTTTTTTAATGGACAAAACTGATTTCCAGCGTAAGGTGTATGATTTTTAGATGTTTGAAGTTTTGCGTTATTTATAATATGGAAATTATTACATAACTATAGGGGCCATGGCTCGCTCGTAAAAACATGTATTTACAATTACCAAAAAAAAAAGTAAAAAAAAAAACATAAATGTTAAAAGATTTGTGTGGTTAACGCTGTTTTATTCCGTTTTCTTATGGTAAGAGTATATCAATCATTCTTTCAAGATCTGTTCCCAGGTAGAAACCAGCTTTCTAGGTGCGCAATAAGTGCACTGTGTCACCTTCTCATCCGCTTTAGGCCTAACGAAGAAAACTGTACCAGAGAGGGTGCAATATTCTGCCCATTGTTTTACTAATAATTTACTCGCAGTCGGAATTTCTGACTGCAAATGCTGTAAAAAGGATTTAAGGTAACCGATGGCTCAAACAAATTTGTCAGTTACTTGCCTAATAAATTATAAAAGTCTGATAGTAAAGTAGCAACCTAGCGTGTCACATTTTTCAAAGCAGAACACACGGACGGACATTAGCGGGTTTATTACACAGATAGCTACTTTATTGTTAATAGAATGCATACGGATGCTTCCTGCTGTTTTGGTGCGTAAAAGAAAATAATAATAATTGTTCTTTCCTGGTGCATGTGTACTACGTGATCAATGCACACCAATGAATTATCACGGGCACTTGTCGACGATATTGGCAAGCAGGGGCGCTTATGGACAGGGCGACCGGCTTGGGAGGGGAGGGAAGCGAGGTGCCAAAATAAATCAGTATTTCATTTTTTTTATAGAGTTGTTTTCTCGTGAAAATATCACTGGAGGCTTTCCGATCATCAAACAATAATTTTAATAACGCAACAGTATAACACCTACGTTTTCGAGCTAAGACAAATGCGGTCAACAATCATATAAAAACGGATTAAAAGTACGTCGGTGAAATTTCCGTAGTTATAGTCAAATAAGGTTAAAAAGCCAAAAGACTTGTCTTGGGATGGAGGGGCCGCCTAAAAACGAATGAGTCACGGGGGGGGGGGGGGGGGATCAGCCAAAAGGCTAGCGCGCCCAGGCACAAAATTCGGCTTGAGATGCCCCTGTTGGTAAGGTTGTTTTTTAATAATTATTTCTGTATGATAGTTTAAATACGTTACATAATATTTTGAAAGGTTCGAGGAGTGGTTGTGGAAGTTGTTAACATTAGCGACTTCGCTGTGACCATTTATTGATTATTAAGCGTTATTTAATTATTTAAGTTTTAAAAGACTTTGTTAGATCGTATAGCATTGATTAATTTTCATCACGTGCCTCCGAAAATTGTCCTCCTCATGTTTCTGTTTTTTTCTTTATTTCCTTTGTTGTAATTTTAGTTTGTGTGCATGAACGTTGGTAAGACATTGCCAAGTCTTGTGACAGTTTTATTTTTTAGGGACCTATTCTTGTAATAAAGGTGAATTGCGCCGACTAAATAATGCGATTTGATAATCATTAAAAATCCAGCATAATGCAACAATTTTGCTCTGCCCTTCAATTGAGAAGGATTTTTTTGTAAAGTTAAATCAACGTTTTATGTTTGAAGCGTAAAGCTTTGCTGTCAGTTTGTTTCTCTCGACTCCCTGCTTTGCACATTGGTAAGTAGGTCGCCAATGTGTATTTTTTTTTTACTGCATATGCTGAAATCTATTTCTTTTATTGTATTATTATGAGACTTTCTTCCTCAATTCGGGCCAAAAATTCTGTTTTTAACAAATCGTTGCCTGATGTGAGACTCGAGCACATGGAATCGCCTTCCTACGCAGCCAAAATATAATTACAAAACATGAAATGCATGAGGTCGAATCGTTTAGTTTACATTTACACAAATCAATAGCTGAAAACAAATTACTTTCTCTTTACTTCCCAGACAATTGGCTTTCATGTCTGTTCGATTGTGTTTTTAATCCTGTAATCTGATAAATTTGGTATTCGTTCATACATTCTACAAGAAATGAATTGACGAATTGTTGAGAGTTTCACGAGTAGGATTGGTTTACGATACATCTCGCGTACATCTCGTCGAAACGCGATGTGACAAGAGACGAAACCGAAATTAGTTCAAGTCTTCTCCATTTGTTCTAGTCTCGATTCTGTGCTCAACTGAGTCAGGCTAGTTGTTAATGACACGCATGCATTGCCCCCATCCCCATACCCCCCCGCACTTTCCCTCTCCGTCCGTCTTTCTACCTCTCGTCTTTCCCCTGCTTCGTCTGCTTGGAAATACGTGCGTCCACTTGAAGCAAGTCAAGTTGCCTTAACATCTAATTCCCTTTATTAACCTGGAGGTTGCGCATCACGTTCCACTACTGGCTTCACGCAGCACCGGACTGCATTGCAGCAAAGCCCACACCGTTTGCTGCCCGGATTCAGCGAACGAACTTCAGCAGGAGAAGCGATAAGACGCTATAGCTAAGTACAGCACACGCATTTCATTACGGGAACACATGTTAAACTCTTAAAGCTGTTAAATATTTTTCGCAGAATTATCAAAACGTGGGAATTCGATAATAAATCTTACAGTAAAACTAGCGTGGTTTTGGACCTCGCAAAAGACCTAATGCCTAAGCCAAATATATATCACATTAAATAAATTGCCATGGAGCAGTAGAGTAGGAAAGAGGAGCATTAATCTATTAGAATAATGCCCCTCACAACACAACTCAGATTTTTCGCATTTTAAAGAATGGGATGATGCAACAGTTTGTGTTTGGAAATTACAAACATTGAAACCGCCCTCCCCCGCCTTTTCCTTCCCCCTTTTTTTTTATCCTTGGGTGAGATAAAATTAATTGCATGTTATAAAACGTTTATATTTGACGTTGTATTTCAATCAGTTATGATTACTACCTTGCTTTAATGTAAATAAACGAAGCCCATAACAATATTAAAAACACGAAATTTAACATTTTCGGTCGAAATCTTTGTCTTGTACACAAAAAAATGACGAGAACACTAAATAAAAAAGAGCTCAACCTTGAGCTCCTTTTTATTAGTGATTTCATCAATTTTTTAAGAAAAAGGCCAAGATTTCGACCGAAATTACTAAATTTTGTGTTTTTAAAGTCATTGTACATTTACAATACTTTTCTTTAGTTTATAAAGCCTGTATTTTTTAATAATTATTATGATTATTTTAAAATATGAAAGAAACACACCACACGCTAGCCTCAGATCTTGAGTGGCGTTTGTTAATTAAAAAATTAAAAAATTTGTTTACACTCTGATGAATACGTAAATCTAACTTTACTTTGCACACCATACTTCTGTTTTTGAATATTTTATTTTTATTCTTTTCACAATTATCTTTTTCGTGGGAGCTAAAATAGTGAGGAGTTATCACATCACCCATCACCCATGTACAATTGTACATGCACCAGTTAACAGTTGGACTGCTCGGCAGTATTTAAACATAAAACATAAAAAAGGCCTTGTCTTCAATCCCAAACCAAGAGCTACAGACGAACTGAAGGCTAACGTTCGTCGTTCAATGCGAAATTAATCAAATCATGGTTGTAACATTACAAAAGTTGATGGATAATTTCCTAAGTCGATTGAGTGAATATCACAAACAGCATGACGTCCATCTGGAGCATATTTTAATTCACGTACCCACGAAACGTACCCACGAAAACTTCAATTTAACTTTAATTTAAGATTTTTTTATATTGTAATCCGTCTATTATTAAAGATTACCTATAACAGCAAAACTGGTATGTCGTAAATGTCATCCTGATTATTATATCACATCAAAACCCAAACCTGGTAAAACGGACCGCCAAGTTTCGAATAGTTCGGCCCTTCAAAACTTCAAAGGAGTGATATCAACACGCCAAAACATTAGCCAAGTTAATCGCACCGACTAATAGTTCGAAAGTTAAATGAAAACTAGAACATTGTGTTGTGAAGCATTTTGTGCATCTGCTTTACTTTCTTTTGTGTCATTTTTGTATTGTAAACTGCAATTTAAAGGATTTATCTTGTACTTGATAAAGGAGGGCACTAATCCCCCGAAACGATGTGCAATTTTTTTGGCTGCATTTTCGTTGAACTTTGCTGGTAGCTGATGTTTTATCTGAATTGCATAATTCGTAACATGCACACATTAATTATCATTTAAAACAAATCACTTGGCTGTATCATGTGACACAAGTCAGCCCAAGAAAGCGTATACAAATTATCCTTTTCTATAACAAGGTTTTCGAACCAATAATATTCAATGTCCTGCATAAGTCGTTCAACGAAAATGTTGCTTAAAATTCACACGTTTCGGAGATTGGCCCAACCCGTTATCAAGACGTGCTTGGCAGTCAACAAAGGAATATCGTAAAATCACGAAAAGTTATCAACACATTACGATTTTGCAATGCTCTTAGCTGCCTACCTTGCGCTTCGTACCAAATTTTATTTTGAAGTAGGAAAGTGCAGGTAAAAAGTTGTCCCTTGGCAGGCTAAGATCCGGAAGTGCATAAATACAGCCAAACGAATTTAAATTTTCATTCTAATTATGGACCTTATTCACATACAAACAAACAGAAAGCCTCACTAAAACAATGTAAAAATAAATCAACCTCATGTATACTTACAATAATAATATGAAACAACCTCAAAAAACCAACGCAACAATACGTTATTGCCAACACAACCTGCACCGTATTGAAAAAGTGACGTCATCACAACCACTGATCACAATCCATTAAACGAAAGTTTTCTAGATACAATATCAGATCTGTTTCCATTACGGCCGCGAACTCTCCACTCCTCCCTCGACATTGTAACAACCATTCAGCTCACTTCCCACTTGGGGTGAAACCAGCAATATCGTTGCGTTGTACCCACCTGTCCAAATTTATCGAATTCGTTATTCGATCCGATCCGGCCCTA
>JAHWFP010273627.1:0-14195 GCA_023313725.1 Lithobius niger
CCTGACGTAGTTGTTCCAGTGACTCTGGTCTTCTCATTCATCAGATGTGGAAGTTGCAACACGCGGATTGGTCGACAACGAAAATATGCGACCGTAAAACCAAAAAGAAAAAAAAAACGACAAGCAGCTCTTTTGAAGTGTGTTGGCAGGACTGCATGGTGACATTTTTCCATCAGCAGCAAACTAAGAAAACGAAAGAATGAAGCCGACCTCAGCTGTTTGGTAGAGAATAATGGGCGGTCCTGAGCTCTAATTGGATACACCCCAGGCTACAATAGCACAGGAGGTTTAATTCTGTAGGCGATTCGATTCGTTGAGTCGAATACCGCAAAAAGATTTTTTTTTGTAGTTTGGTATTTTGGTTTTGTAATAAAAGCCGCTCTGCTCTGTCTTTCTCTTTTTATGTTTTTTTTTTAATGGTTGTTGATAAATTGTGATGCAAATGTAGAAGCGGTCTTCTTTGTGAAAGGGTTGAAATGACATTAGCCATATTAGATTGATGGTTGTCTTTGTCTTTGATCACACGGATTGATAAGTGATAAAAGGGAGTCTCATTAAGATAAGATGCATTTTTCATTTAATGCCATCGTGTATAGCTAATGTGTTTTGTTCCCTTTTTTGTTGTTGCTTGTTTTTTTTTTTGGTTCTTGTTGTAATGATGAACACATAAATGGTACGACATTAAAGGTATTGCATTGATGTTCTTTTTGAGATGCGCCTGAAAATTGTTGAAGTTGTACAGCTGCGTCAAAATGTAAGTCAAATTTTCCATTGGTACCTGTCTGCATTAAGAAATATTCAGACAAAGCTATGCATTGATATACATCATTACGTACCAGCCCAGCCTCCGCATGATGGTATATAATTTGTGAGTCGTACACAAAATGTCTTTTGCCAGCCGGGAAGACTGCGCACAACCACTTAATTTTTTTTTTTTTACACAGGACTATTAAGAACAACGCTAGTGGTACGCCTGCCAGGTTCTCCTTGTCAGACATCATTGTTAGAAAATCATTATCCAATCTATGCGTCACTGTTGTTATTAGCGGCCACTGGCTGTATCCCAGTTTGGGTTCGCTGTGTCGATTGTGGTATGTCAAAGATCCTGGATTTTCCATTGGATTTCTCCAGCTAAATTGTCGCTCTCATCGTCGGGTCAGATAACCCAGTTTAGGTTCGTGCTCCCTAAAAACAAACAAAACTATGCTGGCTATGGTACTTTATCTGACGGACATGGTTTCACGGTTTTCGCGAATTCGACGATGGTGAGGGTAAATTAATATGCGGCCAATCAGCCTAGAATTTGGTGAATTAGGCGGGCGGTCTTTGCGTCCAAGCATCATTAGCTGATTCACAGTAAAATGTATCAGTTGCTTGTTGGGGAAAAAGGGTGGAAAGATCGTTGATTTTCAGGTTTTATGCAATGGAAGAAAACTGATAGAAATTGAATCACCAAGATAAAATATTTTATGCAATAGTTCTGGCTGAAATTTGGCATTCAGTTCACTGTTGATTGGGAATCATACTTGTTATCGTTTCACTTGAAGAGACGCTAACACCAAAGATTGCAATCATTTGTAATGCTATTTCCACGAACGTTGGCGGGAGTGATATCACTACTTTCTAAGGGGAACACTTTTCGGTCAGTACATGGATTAGGCTTGGTACACCACGTAGGAAATTTATTGGCAGCTGCTGATATCACTATTTTTATTGACTGAAACTTGGCGTGTTCTTTCACCCAAGGTTTTGTTTGTGGTTGAAGAGTTGAACCATACGCTCTAAAATCCCCAACATTTTTATGCAGGTTAGGCTCGGTCCACATTAGGTTTTATTGCAAATATGAAGGATGGTTTAATAAACTTATATGTTTTCTACTAAAGTCCAGAAAGTAGGCAAAACTACGTATCAGTATCTTTTAGGTGGTTGTGACCCAGTGTCAGCGCTGCACTAACACTGGAGACGCTTCATTCTAGAAGATACTCGATGCAGCGCTCGTGTGTGTGTTTTAATGAAATTTGTAGGAAAACGTTTTACAAATCACTAAACGTTAACAAATATACACGTAAATACCATTAAAACCATAGCCCAACTTTCAAAACTCTTCATGCCAAAACAAAGGAAGAACAATGTGAGGCTAAACAGTTGACTACTTTCTGGAGTTTCAGTCTTCTTCAGTCACGTTGTCTACTTTCCGTTCATCACTCTACAGATGATACATACGCAATATTTCAAGATTTTCAAGCACTTTTCCAGGCATGGAATTTCATTATTACTGTCAAAGATTATTTCCAGGTACGAACCCTGAATTACCTGTAGAGCTGTGATAAGCACACTAAGACGACTAGTTTTAATCATTTTCGAGCGATGTCATTTAGCCAAGTAAAATGCACCAATCATTAGCTGACGTAAAAAAATAAGAAATGGTAAAAACAAATATTTAAATACAGCAGTAAGGTTTCACGTGGACTAAATAATGCAGCAACACTGCAGTATCTATTAACAGGAAAGTTAATTTATGTTCCTTTGCTACTTTGACTTCGAATCAGTTAAACCTTAAACATCAAATCATTCTTTTTTTTTGTTTTCTAATTGGTTTTCTTGCAAATATGGAGGATGTTTAAACAAACTGACGTCTTTTCTAAATTCCGGAAACTAGTTGAAACTACGTGTCAGTATCTTTTACGTGGGCGTAACCCGGTATCACAGCGCGCCTACAAAATCGGACAGAAATTGACTTCAATTTCGGTGTACTTCGTAAAACTATGCCTGTGTCACGCAGAAGTGGTTGGCGGAAAGTTTTGTTTTGTTGATTTTGTTGATGAGCAAAATGAAAGAATCAGTGTTTCCACTAAAAGTTTACATTTTCCAAACCCAATATGGATATGTTGGTAACTCGAAATTGGCAGCCTGATATCGATAGAAACGCATTTGTTTCGTAGACACGGCCTTCCAGAACCGAGTTGAACTGTTTCAAAGCTGGTTCAATACTGTTTGGTATAACACTGTTTCGTCGGTAACTGGACAAGAATTTGCTGACATTTTAACTACAACTGCGCAAATAAGTATTCCTACGTAAAAAAACAGAACTTCGCTCGAACTTCCACTCGGAAATAGAAGGAAACGTCGAAATGACCACGGAAACGCAAACCACTCTTGATTGATTTGGTAATAAAATTGGTCTAAATTACCCGTAATTGACGCATTTTAGGAAAGAGAACTTGCAGGAAGCGTTGGGAGCTTAGGCAAGATTAATTAATACAAAGTATCAACGTTGTAGCTTGATATTTAATCACCTCATCAGTACCAGAGATATTCGTCCCTGCAGAGCAGCGCCATACTGGCTACAAAGCTAGCATCTGGAGCTGGTCGTTGCGCTAGCTGCAAGGGGCACTGGAAATACGCGGAGGTAAACACATAAGCGTAGTTTGTCAAGCCGGTGCTGTAGAGCGGCTTTCTTGCATAAAAATGCTCACGTTGTTCAGGATTTGTTGGCAGCTGCTGCAATTTTCAGCCAGTGGAATCTTTCCTTTTCCAATAACCTTAATATCGCAGCGTAAGGAATTGGACAAAACAAAGTGTTTAGGGGGGGGGGAGATGAGGCTTAATGGCGCGTCGACAGCTTGGTCATTAGCGCCAACCTCAGTCACAGTGCAGTGGTCCGGGTTGCCACTGCACCACACATTACAGAGATATTATTCAAACCCCTAAGTGTTTAGGCCTGAGAAACCTGCTCTCACAAAACAAACTAACTACGCCATTATTTAGCTCTGCGTATATCCAGTGCCCCACCAGTGCAGCTAGCTCCCGGTTCTACATCGCTAGCCTCGTAGCCAGTATGGCGTTATTTTCGCTGATCTACAAACGCGCAAAAAACAAACCCTGGACGAAAATCAAACTTCCCGAAGGTTCCCTGGAAACTCGAGAGAAGCGAGCACAGCACAGTCGTGTGAACAGGACCTTGGTCTCCGAACCACGAGAGTGTGAAATCGAATCGAGTTGCTCACCTGTACACGGGCGGACTGACGACTGTTTGGACTTCAACTCCAACATCAACAAGCGTGTGGTAGCATTTGTTTTGGAGAATGACGAGAGATGGGAGGGAAGAAGTACAGCCGAGTCGTTAGCAGAAACAGAACAGGCGTTACAGTGATGTCAGAAATATTCTGACATTTCTACGGTTTTTCGGTGCGTGCGAGTTTCCACAACTCACAGTATTCTTGCTTGCAGAGAAATTTCAACAACTGCTGTGGACTATTAAATTAAAAAAAAAATTGTTGAACAGTTTTAAACTTTTTAACCAACGAAAGGCCGACACTTCATTTGTTTATAGATTATTTTCGAAATCATTATAAAAAAAACAGACGTGAAGTGTCCCACCACCAGCTGACCACTCTGTGCCTGCTGTTTGACACAAGGGACTTTAAAAAACTAAATCCTAAAATCCTATGACCTAACACTGATACAAAAATTAGGTGAGACCGAAGTTTTGTGTACTTTAACCTCTTGAGTTCCACACATATCGTACAAAGTCCCTAATAAGGGACATCTCAACATGGATAAAAAGTAGGTTTCCAGGCGCATCGCGAGCTTTGAGAGGGGTCCCCGGTGACCCCAGTAAAGCGAGCAAGCACAGCCCAGTGGTCGGCGAATGCTGGTTCGAATCCCACGGCTGACACAACTTTCAAAAAATCCTTCGAGTCTGAGAAGGTTATGAATAATTCCGCTTACACGTTTTATTTAAAGTTGCAGACAATCAGTCCAAATCGGCTCAGTCCATTAGTGATTTAAACAAATACATATGCAAATCCGTTTTTGTTTCCTTTTGGACTTAAACGTCAGACTGCCTGAGAGGGAATTGAATCCACGACCTTTGACTCGAAAGGCCAAATCCCTACTGATAAGCTATACTGACACGGTCAGTTATTTTACAGTCAGTGGCGCACAATTGAATTTGTTTGTTTGTTTTGTTTTGGGACGCATCATTGGAATTTAAAATAAGATCCGAGAATTCATCAGAGCGTCTAAGAAGTGGAGGGGAGGCGGGGGTCCTATAAGCCTCTCGGAGCCTTGTAAAACAAGCACTTTCAGCAAATTTACGGCCTATGAAACTGAAAACGCCAGTTTTTTTTAATTTTTATCAATTACCATAAATGCCTTATTTTTTCTAATTTTGCCAAATTTAATCAACTTTGGATCGGGGATTCTCTTCCCCGCCCCCAGCCCTGATCCGTCCCATGAGCGCCCGGGTGCGTCAATGGACTCAGCATAGTTAAAAACACAACCGACTAACCCCCTGGCAACCGCCCGTCTTCCAGTCATATTTGGAAGGTTTTTGAAAATGGGTGTCCCCCAGCCTCCCTTCTTTCAGTCCTCCAAGTGGACCAGTAGTCTCTCCGTAATTGGCTTGACGTGTAAAAGCGGTGGAGATGGATCGAAGGTCTGTTATCGGACCAAGAGATGTTGACGACCAGCGAGAACAAACTTCCCAATGCGCTTCTAAGGCTAAACCTACCATAGACAGGTGCATGGAATACCTCGTCCCTCCTGACGAAGACGGGAAAAAAATGACTGCCATGTGCTCGAAACCAACATCTTTACCGTTACGGAAGGAAGAGTTTCACTGCGAGTTAGTTTTCTTTTTTCCCTTTTTTTTCTTACACACGGACTCGGTTGAGCTGGTCTCTCGCATCCATCACCACTAGCCTACCAGGAGTTGCGTTAGGCGTGTCCGAGGAGTGTCCGATAGAATTAAGGCTATGACCCTTAAAGCATTTACAACGTCCAACTCGGCGATTTTTTGCACACAGGTTCTAAGGAATTTTTATGAATCGTAGTTTACGGCAATTATAGCTCGTTTGGCAAATCAGTTGGTGTAAAGAGGCCATGATGATACATCAAGTCCGTCCATATTTTTATTTCAACGTATAGTGACTGCAAATTAAAGACGCTCTTCATTTAGTCGTAGTGCCTATACTGGCTCGACAGACTAACATGCGGAACATGTCGTTGAGCTAGCTTCAAGGAACACTGGCTATATAAGCGGCGGTAAAAACATTAGCCTAGTTTGTCAATCCAATATGTGAGAGCGGGTATCTTGGACATCAAACATGCTCATCTTTTGGGATTTGTTGACAGTTGCTGCAATTTTCAACAAACGGAATATTTTCTTTTCTTATTTATAACTTTAATATTTGTTTCGCGGCTTAAAGGATTGGACAAAAAACGTTTTTTAGGCCTAAAATCCACTCTCGTAGCATCCACTCTGAAGACGATGTGTACTGAAAGTACACATGAATGTGTACCTTCTCGGCCTCCACACGAGTTATGTACTGGCAATACGCAGTCTGTGCAACGACAGTACACATTCTCGTCACAGCTTGTGTACTACCAGTACACAAATTGTGTACTCACAGGACACAGTTCGTGTGGAGGCTGAGAAGGTACACCTTGATGTGTACTGTGACATCGTCTTCACAGTGTCGGCTTGACTAAAGACTCAGTTGCTTTTACTCCACTTGTATCCAGTGGCCCTTGCAGCTAGCTCAACGATCGGCCCCGAGTTGCAAGCCTCATCACCAGTACGGGTTTATTGTGGCCGCTCTATATGTCAATTAATCAATTATACTTTGCCTCCTTGAGGGGAGGGGGAGGGGAAGGCGCCTCGTACAAAAAAAATGCCAAAACCGGGTCGTAATTGCAGAACAGACAGACTCAGGCTCATTTCACTCTCACATTCAACAATCACGTTAAAGAAACGAAATTAGTTATAAATAAGCCACGATCACCCTTAAAGGGCATAATAGACTCATATAAACATTAATACGATGGGACAGGATAGCCTAATGGTTAGCAAAACCACCTCACGTGCAAGAGATCCCTAGTTCGAGCCAACTGGCATTTTCGGGAAGAGAAGGGCCCTGTGATGCCGTCGTGCTCATGTCGATTGTGACATGTAAAAGATCCTTGGAATGGCCTAGAAAAATTGTCCCTCTCTCCTTTTGGCACCGTGGCTTCGGCTGGGAGCGCGATAAATCTCTACAGTAGACCCTCAATAGGGTGACATTCTTTTTTTGGCGAGACGCGGTGTCTTTTCAAAAAAATACCATTAGAACTGCAGAATCAAAACAAGATTGTAATTGTTAAAACAAGATCATTCTCGCTTCACTCTCTCATTCAATAATCAATTCTGAAAAGGCAGAGTAGGCCTCAGTAGTGGTTCATATAAAAATATATAACACCCTCTAATACATGAACATCCTGTAATTCATCCGACTTATTTATCTGCCAATTATAGCGCCACAATTTTTAAATCATACTGCCAAATGTACAATTCAATACTTTTCGAGGAGGTTTAACAATCATGTAGAGATGTGCGTGTTAAAATGTTATTTGGTGGTGGGGTAATTAGTCAGTTTTTTCCCGTCAATTTTTTTATTGGTAATCAGCTAGTATAGATGTAAAAAATTTGCGTTACCTGCAAGACACTATCGTACTCTTCGCCTTGATAATCACATCACACGTTACAGAAAGTTTGCAAAAAAAAACCGAAATGTAATTTATCACGTTACATGCCTATATTAGCAAAAAATCAGCACTATACTAAGTTATGTAAACAAATAGTCTAAAAGTATGGCAAGCCATTCCGTCTTTTATTGCAGAATTACATAATTTAATTGAATATAGCTGCATTTTTTAACGACATCTGTAATTCTTTAAAGTTATCAAAAAACATTTGCAGATATCTCTAATTCAATCTCGAAACGTCGTGGTTCCATATTTTTAGGGCACTTTTGGGCCTATAGCTTATATATAGTTCCCTTGGGAGGGGGGGGGGGGGAGGTGCAGTGTAAACGTTTATCATATCTGGTTCGACTGACCTGTCAATGTTTTCCTACGAGAGTTTGAAACAAAACATCTGGCGTCGAACTCACCACGTATCATCATTGTCCATCATTTTGATTTTCTATACAAATCACCGTATTCGGTAATGGTTTGTTTTTTCATTGGTACAACGTGGATCAGACAGTATACGATGAATGAAAATATCTAGTTATTTTTTGTTTGCATTTTTTTATAAAATAAAAAAGAAACCAAACATTTACAATGTATAAGTCCATGAGTTATAACTGTTTCACAACAATGACATTGAGTATTTTTGGGCAGTGATTTCCCGAAAGCAATTTGTGGAATATCCTACAGGAGATCTTCAAAACCCTCACCACTTGAATGGTCTCTGTGTATAATTTATACAGTTACGTCATATTTGTGAGCGGAACACATCCAAGTGTGCACATTCGTTATCTTACGACGACAACAGTTGGCTCTTGGAGGAACTCTGGGAAGTAGATGTCACGCTGGTTCCCGCCCGTGTCCCACTAATGGGCTTGTCTTATCATCACAAAGGACGACACGTCACTCATCACTCCAACTATACTCCGCGCATCAAGACAGTCAAGAAGCCAACAAGAAAACGACAAGTACACTTCGTTGCTATAGACGCTCTTTTGCTTTTCACTTCTGCACGCCGGCGTTCGTTCACGTTCATGCATTGCGTCGGCTGTGGTTTCTTCACGATATAGTTTAAGAATTTGGACCTCATTAAACGTGGATTCATGATAGTATCGCTTCAAGCTAGGGACATTCCAGTCGGCTGGTCGCAAGATATCCAATTGCGGTATTCGATGTGGCAGAGCAGTCACTAGCTATGTTTTTATTTTTGGAGGACATTTGACGACTTGCAAGAGGGCTTAATTAGGTCATGTTTCCAAATAATAATTCTGTTATTTTCGTATCAGGATGACAAACTTGTAGGCTGTAGCGCGCACCGCACGCAAAGAGTCTATACGGAATGAACGGGGCGAAACCAAAATCGCTTTCGTAAAACAATTCCGCACCTGGAATGGACGTTATTATTACATTTTTCACTCACGTGCTACGACGATCACTGCAACTCGCACTGAAAGTCTTTATTGATAACTTAACTCACGTTCGAAGACATTGTTTGTACCATAAATTGTCCAAAGCGATCTGAGAAGCTTTTTAGCCATTTGCTATCCTAGTCATCTTTCAGTAATGGTCGGGATTCTACTTCGAGCTATTGAAGTAGGCTAAACAGCTTTTCGTACCACTCTGGACAACATAGTGGTACAAATAATTACTTCGAACGAGAGATAAGTGATTAACAAAGACGTTCAGTGCGAGTTCCAGTGATCGTCATAGGGAGTCAGTGAAAAAATTGATAATAAAGCCCAATATTCAGGTGTGGACTTGTTCTACGAAAGCAGTTTTGTTTTCGCTCATTTCATTCTATACATACTTTATATCCGTGGGACGCGCGCTAGAACCTACAAGTCCCGGTGATCAGGGTTCAAATTTTTCCTCTCAATGAGGTTAAAGAAATCAACTTAACAATATTTGTAAGTAGGCAAAATGGCAATTACTCGGCTGAGCGAGAGATGCTATAAATGTATTAGTTTACTTTCTATAGCCACAGGACAGAAAACTTACGATTTCTTCCCAGTGATACGTATATAAGCTTTGTTGCTCCATTTATACGATTTCTGCTACCTCCCATTTTTTTTTATTATGTCACACTTTTTTCTTACAAATCTTTAAAAAAATGCTAAAAAAAGATGACTGAAAAACGAAATACTAAAAAAAAACAGGGAAACAAGAAAAAAAACTGTATGGGCAGTATGGTATTAATACAAAGTTTAAATGGCGCTAGAATCTAACATCAGGAACCGGGCTTCAGTTACATTGCCTTACAACGACGCCTTACACGCCTTACGACGCCTTACGACGCCTTACATTGTTGTTTCATTCACTGATTTTGAGGATTTTTAAGGTTCCTTTTTGATCCTTACATCCTATCTCTACGCTTTAGCGTTTCTTTTTTCTGCATTTATCAAACATAGTTTAACTCAAAATATGATTTCCACGATAACGTTTGTCAAATAAAGAGCGCTCACCGAACCAGCCCTTATCCCGAAACAACCCCCCCCCCCCCTCCACAATCGTGGCATTACTGCGTGTTGCCACGCTTGCTTTACGTTTCCGAAAAAGTCAATACTCGAAATCGAAATGAAGGTTTATCAATCTTCAAAATCAATACATAAATAAGACGTGGTGACATTTTTTCAACGACAAATAAAAAAAAAGTTAACGGCTGGTCTTTTTGTCCACTATTAGCTAGTAAACCCCCTCCTCCCCATTTGATGACAGGTGGTGACCCCTTGCACGCACCACTCACGCGCTACCGTTGTCACTGAAAACAATAAAGGACAGTCATTCAGTGTCGTATGTAGTTTAGTCACGTTACAGCGTTCTCTGTTACATTTCCGGTTATGCCATTGTAGTAGAAATAAGGTAGGCATATAAAGATAAGAGTCCTGCCTGCCACTTTGGGCGGAAAAAACACCTCGTGGGCTTCCATTGTATTCGGTATATTTTTGCTAGGCTACCGTGGCCCTTTAGGGACCGATCATTATTTGTCTAGGAGAGGGGGAATTGAAAATAGGACCGTAAATTTTTTTATGACCCCCTTCCCCATTACCCTGAAAAGGAGCCCCACCCCACCCAAGGTCCGTAAACATTCTAAACCCCCAATCGCAAAAAAATAAGCTTTTCTTATGCCTTTTCAGGTTAAGTGTAGCTGATTTTCTCTGGACTATTAGAAAATCATTTTGTAAGGATCCCAGTTGTGGAGAAAACTTAATATTCGTTCTTAAAGACATTACAAAACGCAAGTCCTCTCTGGTCTCCATACCTGCTAAAAGACCTGCTGCACAGACCTTCTTGAGTCTGTACAGCGACGATTCACCAAAATGTTACCAGGCATGCAAAATTTAAAGAATTGATTGCGTCTAAAAAGGGCGGTACTTGATTCCCTGACCTAATGGCTGACCTAATTTCGGTTTTTAAGATTATTCATTGCTTTCTCACTGTGGATCTCCCTTTTTTTTTATTTCAGCTATTTGGACTCGTGGTTATTGTTTTAAATTAACCATTCCTGCTACCAAATTGGATTGTTGGCGTCTCTTTTTTGCCGTGACATTGATCCCAGTAAGGAATTCTCTGGCTGAGAAAACGTCACTGCAAAATTTTTAAATTTAGAAAGCTTGACTCCCTTTTTAAAAAGGCCAGAATACTGTACGAACTTAGCTTTTTGTTCCTAGGTTATTATAGGATGCTTACATGCACTACTTTTAAGTTGGACTGCAATAAGTGGTTTTCAGCCCTTCCAGCTTCAAATCACTTTTTACAGTGATTAAATACTAATTTATTTATTTATTTATTATTATTATTAATGGTTGCAATCAAGTGTTTTCTCAACCCTCAGTTAAAAAGTGTTCTTTCAACCATTTTTAGACCGAGATTTATGATTTATGAAGGAAGAATAACTTTTGATGTAAGGGATGATTATTGGCACGACTAAGATAATTCGAATCAGCATGTCCATGCCCTTCACAATGCAACACGTGCATAATCAACACGTGCAACATGAAAAATATCCCATGGTGCGAAGACTTTTTTTAGAAAGTGGTTTTAAAAAACCTATTTACCGGATAACACTAGAAATAACGTAAAAATCGTATAAAAACGCGTAATATGATGGGGTGGGTGTTTGGGGGAGGGTCTTGCCTGCCCCCCTCCCAAGAAGCCATTAAGCCCCGAACCCCCCCCCCCCCCCCTCCAAGAAGCTAAGACGTTTTTAAATGTTGACTACTAAAAGTGTATTTTAGGTTATCGGTTGATGACAATGACGAACTTCGTTTTGGGTACCACTTGATTAAATTATCAATAAAACTACATTTCACAATGTAGGCCTCTCTACAGCGCAAAGAGACGAGTTTTTCTGTCATTTCTCTTCTCAAATAAGAACTTATCTCCCCCCCCATTCTTACGCTTTGCTGCATTGTGTACTGATGGGCCCTAATACACATCATTATTTATCGGTTCGGTCTCCACGAATCATACACTGTTTGTACACAATTTGTGGCAACATACTGTAGGCCTACAAAGTGCCGTGAACTCCTCGCACACAGTCCGAGGAAGCGAAAGTGGACGAGCAAGCGAAGTAAGAGAAGTCGAATACTCAGCTGAATTTAGTTTTCGTGTGTCTTGTTTGTCTGCGTGCTTGTCTATTTAAGAAATGGTAACGTTCTCAAATTTGTTCCATTTTCAATAAAATTTTCACGACAAGGTACATGAAATTCAGAAGTTCGAAGATGGAAAAACTCCTTGCAAAAGCACAGAATTTCGCTTGCTTCGCTAGCTCATTCAGTGCAAGTCTTTCTGTTGGAAGTTGGTGCATCCGCAGCTCTTTCAGCGGCATTGGGCTTTATAGATGGCAAGCCAAATGGGCAACGGACATTTTTGCTTTAACACAGGAGGGTGATGTTAAACCACTATAGAAACTAATTCCTAATAAGGATAATGCTTCCACTTCACAATTTCTCAATGTATGAATTATTGAATTATAAACTCCGTTCTTCTTGTATCTTTGGCTTTGTGTAGCTTCATTTGCATATTATACGAATTGCCGAAGTTTTTGACTATGTTTTTAATATTTAAAAATGTTATCGTTTTAAAGTGGCTTCGGCAGAAAACGTGAGGGATTAAGCCCGTCTTACAAGCAAAGAGATTTTTAAAAAGGCCGATTTTCGTTTGATGAGTTAAGTCCGTTGTTTATACGTTTAAGATGCTGAATCGAACCTATACCATGCGCGATGGCTGTTTGCCGTGACGTCACCACGAGTTAGCCAATGACGAACGAGAACAACGACTGTTTGGCCGTCTGATTGGAATAGCCCAGTCACGTGATATGCGCGTCACAGCAAACAGCCATGGCGTGTGGTATAGGCAAAGCTGTTTTTATTTCGATATATTGGCTGTAAACTAATGGAACGAAATAGCGAAATCCTGAATAAATGTAATGAATCAGTTTTATTCTTCCCGTAGGATTTTATTTTAAGTCTGGTTGGCTTATTTAACACCAGTTTAAGTGATTCTTTGTAATTTAATGCACCGTTATTCTAATTACAGAAAACGAAGTAGGTAATCATTATAGTGTGAGTGGAAGCCAATACTAATAAAACACTGATAATATTTAGACATCAATAAAATTGGAAACACCCATTTCGTTTTCCATTCATCTCTTCTATTTCTTCTTCACTTCGTCTAAAGTCATCAATTGCATTGTATACTTGGGTGAAGCAAAATACTTCTCAGTTTTAATAAAGGCAAAATATTGTTTTAAGATTTTATCTGAAGTGTTTTACACTTTAATTTTGAAAGTATACAATTTTTGCTCTAAAATTTTAGTAGATGATATTCCTAGAACATTGAATTATATTTGTAAAATTGACATCTGGAAGTTAGACAGATCAAGAGGAAGCTCACTGGACACTCGATTTTATCTTTATATCATTTGGATACACGTACACCTTTTTTTTGCTGCGATGATGATAACGGATATTAAATTATAAAATTATCGGATTTGGTGGTCAGATTGAATCTGGTGCAGTAACGCCCTCTCACCCTCTGCCATTATGATGCCAATATTGTGACTGGTGTGAGTTGCCGACCACCTGTCACCAGGGGGCTAGCGACAGCGCATCCAACCAACCTCGATAATGTAGGACGAGTGCTGGCTCGTGCTTCCGTCTCTGCGACCAATTTGTTGAGCCGTGAATGAAGGCAGGGATCCCGCCAGCACAGTTAGCAGATGGTCCGTGCTTTTATTTTCCTCGGCCCGGCCATTGTAGCAGTGCTGTTATCAGGCATATGGTTGGTGGCACCACCAATGAAGTCATCAGCGCCGCCACTACTGAAAGCTAGGCAAGCCGCGGATTAATCGCGCAATTGCGCTCCATCCTCCACTAATCCGACGTCATTAGCCCTCCGGTAGAAGAGTGGGAGGGAGGAGGGAAGAATGGGAGAGCCGTTAAAGGACTGGTGGGTTGGACACGGGGGGGGGGGGGGGGGCCAGTGATGAAATGGTTCTAAGGACCAGTCGTTGGGTGCAGGGGAGGAATTGAAATGATCTTTACTCCTAATTTTCGATGTTTTTAAAAGAAAAAAGTACAATTTTGAAGCCTCACTCAAGAACAAACAGCTTCCACTGCCCCCTCCCCCACCTTCATCAATTTCCCTCCACACCTCCTCTTGAAAATATTTAAAATAATAAT
>JAHWFP010273628.1:0-13765 GCA_023313725.1 Lithobius niger
AGGACTCAAGGTACGCTGCGTGCACAATACACCTGTTTTTTTTTTTTTAAGAAAATCCCACCCTCTAGACATAAACACTCTCTGTTCAAATGGTATCGGCCGCAAACCTGACTGTATCAATACAAAATTATGCAATCGTGACGACATAATGTTTGCATAAACAACACAGCTACGAAGGCAGGCAAAACGGGGTATTCATCGTTGAGTTTACGTTACTTGAAGGTGATGGGTAAAAAAAAAAAAAGGTTGAAAGGGTTTTGTAGCGATTTTGGGAAGACTCTCACATCTTTATCCTCCATCCCAGGCCCATTACTCATCCACCCAATCTCACCCCTCCTCCTCCAAAACCATTGTTGCAATCCCATCGGGTTTCTTATTAAAAGACGACAGATTGTGAAATTGGGTGATAAGCGTTTTTACGGATATTTATTTTCAAAGTTCAAAAGGGTCCGACATCATTAGCTCGATCAGTTCTAATTACAATTCAGGAACATTAAGCGGAAATGGAACCCATGACATGACATGACATGAATCAGAAACCAAATTTTGAAACTTGACACATAAATTGCCACCGTATCACCGTATCTTGAACTCTCAAGTTCAAGTTCAATTTTTAAAAAAAGGTTTCATACCGCCCGCTGTTATGTTCGGCTAAGGCATATTTTTCCAACTCGTACGTGGGGCCCAGTTTACACATTTTCCGCCCCTAGGCAAAACATTACTGAGCGCCCCAGCCCTTGGTATGATCCCCGCCCCTCACGCCCCCATCAGCAAACAAATTGTTTCCGGGGTCGTAAGCGACAACATTCACCAATGTCGGTCGCCACTCGCCAAATCTCGAGGGAAATTCAGCAGTTGGCGACTTTTTTAGCGCTACTCGCAAAAATGGCGACTGACTAACTAACAAACCCTGAAGGCCAAATTGTTGTATCTCAGGAACCGTACTAGCTAGAAACAAGCGGTTTGCGGCATTGCATGCAGAATTAAAAGGGATATCCTCCCAAGCGCGCAATACTGCTACTAGCCTCCTTACCTGATTGCAGTGTCAGATTGTTGCAAATAATATTTAAGCATTAAGTAGTAGCACAAATGCTAAAATTGTGTCCGCATGCGAGGAGGTAATTGATAATAGCGAGGGAATTTTAATGTCTACTGGCCGAATGGCGAGTGCCACACAATTCACATTCGTGAAGGCTGGTAAGCGAGTACCGAAAGGATATGATGAATCACTGCCGCCGTATTAATTAGGATATTCTCTATGTGGTGTTCGTCGAGCTTTGCGACGAACTAAGATTTTGGTGGCCTGGTAAGAATTTTGGGTATCTGAAAAAAAAAAGAGGGATATACCTCCCAGCGCCATTTTTCTCGATCCTCCACATCAAGTACGGTCCCAAAGGTTTACTTCCTTACCATTAGTCTTTCCCTTGCTAAAAATCGTTTTTAAAATATGGCGTGTAGGAGATTTTCTGTTGAATATAATGGAATTTTATTTACTTACGACCCGTCAGTAAATCATGCATTGCGCGCGTACAATAATCATGACGTTTCGTCTCTGTGTGTACATCTACTAATTTTCTAATAATTACAGTGAAGTTTAAAATCTAATAGACTAATGCGGTAAAAATTAAAATTAATTATTCCAATAGATCGCCGAAGCAAAATTATAAGACACTATTCTAGAAAATTATAGATTGTGATTTTAAAATACAAGAATCATTCCGGTTTTTGACGACACAATCAATGGTTCACGCTGGCTGGACTATTAGGCGCAATGCCAATTGAGACAGCAGCTTCGTTTTTCGCTGCGAGGAACGACGCTACCGTCTCAGTTGACCTTAGCTGTGGTAAACACGCGGATGTGATCGTCGCGTGGGTGTTGTCAGGCTGGCGGAAGGTTATAAGGCAGGCGGTATGTTGCTTTAAATAAGTAAGTGATTTGGTGCGAAGCGTAAATTGTCTCCACCCAACCAAGCTGAAGTTTTTCCCTATTTATTTAAGTTATTTTTTCCCATTTATTGATTGGAATGAAATCAGTGCCACAGGCACCCTCTAGGTATTGGCGCCCTGGACTGCAGCCTAGTTAGCCTATGCGGAGATCGGCTACTACTAATTCTGGGTGGCGGTCCCAACACCTCCCCCCCTTTCCCTCCGCTCGGGTTAAAAAAAAACCAATCCGTTCTATCACATTCAATACTTTTCGATAAAAATAAGTTCTTTCTTCTGAATTTTAGTTTTTTCCCGACTTCGGCTACAGTTTCTAGCTCACACACCAAAGTGCTTGCAGCTACTACGTACTTTACTTCATGTCAGTTATTAGTCTAGCTGCTTGCCTACCTGGGTGGTGTCGGGTTTCTGATTCAATTCAAAGAAAGACAAGTAGACCTAATAAACTGACAAAAACTACCTGTAATGTGTGTTTAAGATTGTTTTTTTTTTCTTTTTCTGTTCACGCCGCCCAGACACAACGACAAAAAAAAAATTAAATAATTTAAAAAAAATAAAGCAATTGTAAGAACATTAAAAAATAATAAGAAAAACACCGCGCGAGTCCTTTCCTACTTATTAACGGACGCCAAGCTATCTGGCAACGCACACCTCGTTTTAAGGCGATCGACTACAAACGATACCGTTCTGTATAGCGACCGTGAAACCTGTTAGCCGAGCCGATAATTTCCTTGCCCAGCACCCCGTAACAACGAAGGACTTCCACCACACTCTTGTCCGTGTGGTTATTGTAACGGGTTTTGGCGGTTGGCTCTATTCAAATTGGGTCAGCGTGTACTCCGTGACCCAGGTCGTTCCTAGCTTTCTTGGTTGGTGGGAGGAATCTCCTTCGTCTTATTTTTTTTTTTTTCAAATTTATTTTTTGTTTATTTCTTTCCTTTTATTTTATTTATTTTTTTATACCTGTGGAAACACAACAATTATTTGGAAAATCGCCTCCAACGATACAGGTGCGATGTTTTAAACGTAGAAAATTGCGGGAAGATAGGTGAGGGGGGAAGGGGGGAAAGAGGTAAAGATGGAGAGCCAATTCCACGCCTAATACGACGATAAAACAAAAGAATTCGCCTCTTCTGTGGGTTGATCTAGTTTCCTATAGCCTACAGTGTTTGTGTGCAGAAAGGCAAGCCCAAGGATTTATTAATTAAACGCAAGATAAATGTCATTCAGTTCATTCCCCTCTTACCTTCAACGAAATTCAATACTCACTTGTGATCAGTGTTGGCCTGGGGAAGGGTAATACTGCAGGAGGAGCAAAAAGTATGTTTTCCCCCTTTCTACACGAAAGTATTTGTACTGATAATAATTTTTTTCCAATGTGGCTTTAGCAGCCAAAGTGTTTCCTTTGGTTTTGTTTATTTAAAAGTAATAGCCTACTAGGATTCAATTTATTTTAGTGCCCTCTCACTCTATCTTCAAGGTAGAAAGCACTACAGTAACCAGTAACGGAACTTCAAAATAGGGGCCCGGAAGCAGGAACCCGCTGGAGGCGCTCCCCCTCACCTGCCCACACAAAAAAAAAAAATTACGTATTCGCCACACAACGCGAGAGAGAGAGAATCCCCTGGAAACCCCCCTCCCCATTTTCATTCACACAAAAAAAAAATACAGTTACACCACACAAGACAAAAACTTGGCGGAACTTGAGCAATAACTTGCAAAATCTGTTACATGTAAACTTATGTTGGTGTAATTCACAAAAAAACAAGTATCCATAAACTGAATAAGGTTACACTTTACAATTTCCGTCTGGATAGCCGTCCTGTGTTGGGTATTTATTTTATTACAAAGAAAAAGTGTCAAAAATTGGGGGCGTAATACCTCCCATAGTCGCTGGACCCGCAGGCGGTTGCCTCCTCTGCCTTGCAGTCAGTGCAGTCACTGCAGCCACTGCAGTCAGCCAGTGCTTCCTCGGCTCTTTCTTTGAATTTTTCTCTGTGAACAAATAATAGTAACAAAATTGTAACAACATTTCTTTGTCTTTCCTTTGTAATAAAATTTCTCCTTTATCCCTCTTATTGCTTAAAAAACAGCCCCCTTTGAAATTTTACCTTAATTCTTAACAAATTGCTCAACTTTGTCTACTTGCGTGTTTTTTAAAGAATATTCAGTGGCACTATTACATTCAACTAGTGTTGCTTTGGATTTCCCTGTGTAAACAAAAAATTGTAATAAAATTGTTAACAACAAATTTTAATAAAATTTTCCTGTTTTTCCTCTTTATTGCAATAAAATTTCCCTCTTTATCTCCTTTACTGCGTAAGCAATTCTCCTTTGAAATTTTACCTTAATTTTTAACAAATTGCTCAAATTGGTCTACTTGCGCGTTTTTTTAAAGAATATTTAGTGGCACTATTACATTCAACTAGTGTTTCTTTGGATTTCGCTGTGTAAACAAAAAATTGTAATAAAATTGGTAACAAGAAATTTTAATAAAATTTTCCTGTTTTTCCTTTTTATTGCAATAAAATTTCCCTCTTTATCTCCTTTACTGCGTAAAAAGTCTCCTTTGAAATTTTACCGTAATTCTTAATCTTAACAAATTACTAAATTTTGTCTACTTGCGTGTTTTTAAAGAAAGTTGCATCTATTACATTCAACCAGTGCTTCCACGTCTTTCTCTGGATTTCCCTGTATAAACAAAATAAAATTGTAATAACATTGTAACATAAACAATTTTTCCTCTTTATTGCAATACAATTTCCCCCCTTATCCCTCTTACTGCTTAACATAGCTCCCCTTGAAATTTTATCTGAATTCTTAACAAATTACTAAATTTTGTCTATTTGCGTGTTTTTAAAGAATATTTAGTTGCACCAGTTATAAATTCAACCAGTGCTTTCATGGCTTTCTTCCATGTGTAGACAAAAAATTGTAATAAAATTGTAACAAAACTTTCTAATAAAATTTCCCCGTTTTGACACTTTGCTGCAAAATAAATACGGATCAAACCTATTTACGTTGCCTTTTGGACTTAAATGTCACACTGCCTGAGTGGGGAATCGAACCCACGACCATTGAAACCAAAGGCCGGAGTCCTACTACTCAGCTATACTGACATGGCCATTGCTGCAGTACATTTCCCCGTTTATCCCTCTGATTTTTAAAAATGAAATGTTACCTAATTCTTAACAATTTACCAAATTGTGTCTACTTACGTATTTTTTCAGAATATTCAGTTGTACCTATTTCTGAATTTAGAAATAAAAAAAATACATAAACAAATACCGGTCGTAGCATCGGAAAAAAAGTTACATTTTCAGCGAGGAAAACTGATGTGTTTAAAATAAAAATATTTATTTTACATGCGGTAACAATTAAAAACTGTTGCACGCAGTTTTTTTTTTATACAGTGCTAAGAACAGGGTGTCAAGCGACCGGGAAGACCTGGATTTCGTGAAAATATCAGGGAATTTTAAAAAATCAGCTTAATCAAGGAAATGTCAGGGATAAATTTTGCATTTAGACAAATTTTAGAGAAACTTTAAATTACACATGCTTGCACGCCAGACGTCGTACGCCAGACCCGTAGAATTAAAAGAAGCAAATGAAGTAATCAATTAAAATAGTAATCAATTGAAACAGTAATGGCAACACTACAACCACAGGAAAAATAGTTAATGGCTAATTTAATGAGTACATATAGGCCTACTGTTTTCTTGTAAAGTGTTTTGATTTAAGATCTAGGCGTAAAACAAGTATGGGCGGGACACAAGTGTACGATTACAATTTATTTATAATTGGCCAGGAAATTGACAATTTTCCCGCCTGTAAAACCTGGAAAAGTGATCAGGGAAATAAAAAAATTGGATTCGCTAAACACCCTGTAAGAAGGACTTTTCCAATTTAGCATCACTGCCACTAACATAAACGCTGAAGTGTGACGTGTGTCAATAGTCAAGTATGCCTGTGAGGGACATGAGGCTTCCCTTGTAAACACCATTCATGGAGGTTTATGATGTCATATCCTCTAGACTTTTTGGGGGGAAAAAACCATGGGGAAAAAAACCACACAAAAAAAATGTTGCACAAATTGTTTTCTGGTGAAACTCCGTACCCAGCTTGATAAATTTGAGCCAAGGCACCTAACTTAATAGTGATTCGTGAGAAATGAGCGGTTATCAATTTTTAACCCACGGCCGTGATGATTGGCCTGGCTTCGCGCGCGATATTTGCATACTCTCGCCAGGCCAATCATCGCAGCCGTGGGTTAAAAATCGATAACCACTCGTTTCTCCCCAATAAATGATCTATACCACAGTTGGGACGTCAAGCTAACTGGTATTTAATTAAAATGGTAATCAATCAGTATGTTGATATGAATGAAGGTCATTCCATTTTAGTTTATGGAGTGGGGGGGGGGGGTAGTAGACGGACGAGTCCTTTGGGTCAAGTTTGTGGAGGGAGGGGGTAGTGGGTGGGAAGGAGACAGACACGTCGTTTGGCCTGACTTCACACTGGTAAGCTCGTTCGTGTTTTCGAAGCTTTTTGGAGTGAATAAATTTCGATATGAGGCAGCAGGGATAGAATGACATTGTCCCGGCACATTCTGGCAAGGTAAGTAATACATTTTGTGCGTTTGCAGTTTGAGGATTGTTTAAAAAATACGGTGATAGGACATCGGTATGAATGAAGGTCAGTCCATTTTAGTTTAGGGAGGGAGGGAGGGAAGTTATCCAGAGTGAATAAGTTTAGATATGGGCCAGACATGTGAGAGTTACCATGGCTAGGATTTTATTCGGGACATTCCGGCAAGTTAAACCATTGCTTTTGTACGTTTTTATTGCGTTATTTTTTTTTTTTTTTTGCACGCTGTATTTGGTTGTTGTGTGTGCGTTCCCGGTCGTGTGATCCGGAAGTGTCAAAAGTGAGAGTTATCGGCAAAAGTGTGGGGAACTTGAAAACCCACACTTTTTGCGATGACGCACACTTCCGGTCACGGTTAACGGGATTTAACCAACGGAAATTTATCATGGCGTTGAGTTAGCGTGACGTCACAGCCGTGGTGTAAGCTATAATAACAATACCATGAAAAAAATGCGTGGCAAGCAAATTTTTTTCGTTTGGCCTTTTTCCGTGTCTTTTTTTTTGCCATTGATTCTTTTGCCATCTGTTTTTCTCCACAGGTTTTTTCATGCAGTTTTTTTCCCCATCGGCTGTTTTTTCCCAATTGATTTTATTCTTGAGGCTTTTTTTTTCGTGCAAGCTCCGCTCTTTCTTCACTTTTTTGGAAGTCGTGTCTTGCAAACAGAGGACATTTTACATACATTTTACATACATTTTACATACATTTAGCACTTTCATAATTAAAAGGTAGGAATTAGATTTTTTTACTCATTAAGCAATTTTTATTAACATCAGCAAGTTACGTAGTTACAACATCGTCATCAGGGACCTTGGATTACACGTAGCTTTGGTAGGGTCGGTCCACTCAACACTACGCAGCAGTCGCGTAACTAGGGTTTTGTACTGAGGGGGCAACACTAGCAATTTAGCCGACTGATGTTGAAGTAGCAACCAATAATGGCTAGGGGATCTGGAAGTAACGCTGTGAGGTCCGGCATTATCTTCCGGCATTTTCTGGCCTTGTAATGTGCCGTTGGAAACGTATTTACAAAATTAGTTTTTCTGACTGCATTATGTATAAAAAAATGTGAAATGTAAATCTTTCAGTTTTTCATTCTAGATACTTATTTAAAAAAATAAATAAAATACGTCTTCAAGATAGTCAAAGTTTTTCAGCTATGCAAAAAATTGCTAATTGCCGAATAAGCCTTCAAAATCTTACAGAGGGGGCGAATCGCCCCTTTGCCCCCTATTATTTACGCCACTGCTACGCAACAGCACGAAAAACCTTGCGAGATGCGTCAGCAATTCTCAAATGCATCTGACGTCACTGCTCCCATTACGCGCCATTTTACTGATTCCTGCAGCTAATTGGCTGTTGATTTTGCTGATGAATTGACACAAAGTTGGTCAAACAAACGAAGGAATACTTACCATCAGTACTTATTCCTGGAGTTTCAAAAAAGATGACTTAATGGTCTGGGTGAAAAACGAATGGGAGGGAAAACCTGAGATGGACGAACCCTGGAGTTTTTGGGCAGTAACCCGGCTGGGGTATGTAGTGCAAAACCTGGGGAAAAAGTATTGAAATTCCGTAGACCCTGGGCACTTACGGTTACGATTTGGGGTTTGCCTTTCCCCAGAGTAAAAATAACTATGATTGCAAAAAAGATAACTAATGGTCTCGGTGAAAAAGATGATCCAGTCAAACCAACGTGGAGGAATATATAGTACAAATCCTGGGGAAATGTATTGAAATTCCGTGGAGTTTTAAGCAAACCTTCTGGGATTAACTCCCTCGACTAACCTAAGAACATATCTTGCCACTTTTGACTTTTACAAAATCCCTGGGAGTTGCTCAAAAAACCCAAGGTTCAACCCCCTCGAGTGTTTCTTTCCCAGGGTTTATTTATCCGCTTCAGAAGTCTCTATCGCAAGTGTAGCTTACAAATTAAAAAGAAGACCTAGGCAGTTAACATTCATGTCCTTTGTGCTTTGCCTGTGTTCACAATTAGACATAAATCGCGAAAATTAGCGAAAATTATACACTAGAAATAACGTAGTTCACTCAGCCACCTTTATGCACTTACGTTTCGTTGGAGTGGTATGACCCGGATTCGAACCAGCTGCCCAGTTTTGCCCCCACATCACTTGCATAGTGCCTTAACCGCTATGGCCACATCCTCCACTGGCATAAAGATAACTCAGTGAACCCGTTATTAAGCTCACAACCGTGACCAGGCCTTCATTCGACCGAAAGTTCTCGGCCATAGGCAGTAACAATAAGGGAGCGAAACTAAAATAAAGCACATGTTTAAAACATCAGTGTTGGGTTTAGAATTTGTCATAGCGACTCTTTCAGCTGCTGAGCGTTGTAGAAATCACCACAGAATCAGGCAAGGCATTCCACCTACTGATGGAACGCACAGTAAAACATGTTTTGCCAATGTCAGTTCTGAATGCTGGCTTCTTGAGCTTCTTTGTATGACCACGAATAAAACCAATACTGGAGAGTTCAAAAAAGACTTCACTGGGCAAATTAATAGATTTATTTAAGATTTGGTACTCGTATGTTAGAATACTCCTTTTATTCTACGTTCCTGTATAGTAGGAAGCTCCAACTGTTTAAGCCGATCTTCATAAGGGAGTTGCTTAACTGTTTACACTGACGAGTAACCATTTTCTGAACTTTCTCGATTTTACGTTTGTCAGTTTCGTAGTATGGACACCATGCCAGTATACAATATTCAATTTTGGACGGATAAAGGTTAAATGTAATTTCCGTGTGATGTCAGCATTCCAGTTAGTGAAAGCAAAACACATTTGTCGGGCTTCCGTGCTCAGTTTGTAAGTGAAATTTCAGTTCATTATCAATGATGATTCCAACGTCTTTTATAGAGTCAACTTGAGAAATTGGTTGGTTGGCAACAGAACGAGTGAAGTCTGCAGCACGTTTTTTTTTTCAATACGTAGAACGAAACATTTGGAAGGGTAGAAGCACATGCCGTTGTCAAGTGCTGAGGATTCTAACTTGTGAATATGAGGATTCTAACTTGCGTACATGAGGATGTAAAATCATACACTCATAGGGAAGACAAATCATACACTCATAGGGAAGACAAATCATACACTCATAAGGCTCAACGAAGTAGAAATAATTAGACAGAAATAGCTCTAAATAATATTAAGGAAAATTGGAACAAGCCATCAGCGAAAATTATACACTAGCTTGTGTTCAGGCATGACTGTTATCACCAAATCTCTTCCGTCAAATACTTCTTTGCCGGGATGAAAGCCTAAAACTAATCAGGGCCTTGAAGGTTGGTGTCGATAAGGTACTAATTTTGAATACGACTCTTCCGCTTCACATTTATTTCAAGAAAAAGTATGCGAATGTTATGATTAATAAATCAATAGACGTAAATCGCTGTAAGTAATAGTTATTGGTTAGAAACGACAGGTTATCGATTTTTAACCCACGGCTGCGATTATTGGCCCTGCTCGAGTATGCAAAGGTCGAGGGCGAAGCCCGACACCTTTGCATACGATAGCAGGGACAATAATCGCAGCCGTGCGTTAAGAATCGATAACCTCTCGCTTCTAACCTATAACTGTTTTATACCATGGTTGGGATGTCAAGCTAACTCTTATTAAAACGCGTTTGTGTTTTGTGAAAATTGCTTCAAGAAAACGTTGATCATCAGTATCCTCGATATGAATGAAGGTCATACCATTTTAGTTTGTGGAGGGGGAAAGTGTGTGATAGATGGATGAGTCCTTTCGCTCAAACTTTGTGGAGGAAGCGGGGGGGGGGGAGTTATACAGAAGCGACGGTTAGCAATACAAGCTGAGTTTACGCTGGACCTCCTCGTGTTAATCGAAGCGTTTATCGTGTTTGGAGCGAATAATCCGATATGTGAGACAGCAGGGTTAAAGCTGGGACATTCTGGGAAGGTATGCAATTCATTTTGTGCGTTTGTAGTTTGAGAATTGTTTAAAAAATACGGTAATAGGGTGTCGTATGAATGAAGGTCATTCCATTTTAGTTTGTGGAGGGAGGGGGAGTTAACGTGGACTGAATAAGCTTAGCTATGGGCCAGACATGTGAGAGTTTGCAGGGATACGATTTCACTCTTTTTATGTAATTCGTTTTGTACGTTTTTATTGCGTTACTGTTTTTTTGCACACTGTATTTGGTTGTTGGTGTCAAAAGTGAGGTTTATCGGCAAAAGTGTTGGTTTATCGGCAAAAGTGTAAGTTCTCTTGATAACCCACACTTTTTGCGATGACGCACACTTCCGGTCACGGTTACGGGATTTAACCTACGGAAATTTAGCGTGGCGTTGAGTTAGCGTGACGTCACAACCGTGGTATAAATAATCATTATAAAGATATATTTAAACTAAGCCATCAGCGAAATCATACGCTAGAAATAACGTCGTACTCACATCCGGGTCACACCACTCGAATGAAACGTCAGTGCACAAAAGCCAGTCGACAGTGGACATGTCCGTAGAGGCGGTATGGTGGTGATCCAGTAATGGACTGAGTCAATACTGGATCACATCACTTGAATGAAACGTAAGTCAATAGAAGATCTTCGCTGATGGCTTATTCCCTATTAAGAAAACTGTTAAAAGTCCATTCCTCCCAGCGCCATTTTACTCGATCCACCACATCAAGTATCGCCCCAAAGTTCTATTTACTTACCGTTGGTCGATCTCTTGCTAAAAAACCGTTTTAAAATATGGCATCTACGAGATTTTCTGTTGAATATTGAGGAACTATATTTACTGTATCCAACACGTAAATCATCCTTTACGCGCCTACCAATAACCTTGAAGATCCATCTGTGTGTGCGCGGGTACTAATTTTAATCGTTTGCTAATAATTACGATTAGATCAAAAATCTAAAAGACTAATGCAGCAAAAATTAAAATTATATAATGCAGTAAAAATTAAAATTATTTATGCCAATAGATCGCCGAAGAACAATTATAATATACTAGCCTCAAAAATTATAAATTATGATGTTAAAATACGAAAATGAGTCCAGTTTGTAACGACACAATCTTTAACTTGATGCTGTTTTGTGTACTATTCCCAAAGCCAACCGAGACAGCAGCCACGTTCCTCGCTGCGAGTAACGCAGATACCACCCCAGCCGACCTTGGCGATGGTAACATGAGCGGATGGCGATCTTCGCGTGGTTGTTATAAGGCAGGCCGGATATATACCTTTTACTGACAAGCCTGCTTTGCAACATAACAGAATACCCCAAAGAGAATTTTGGTTCCAAGACACCTAGGAATACGAGATTGGTGCCAAAAGAAAGTCATTTTCAAAGCCCATATATAGGACTATTTTTATCGTTGTCACTTCATTTTTTGACCCTCAAAAGTGCTCTTAAACCTGATTTCTGCATTGAATTTTGACTAATTTGGGAGGAAATAAATTCTGGAAAGCTAATCAAACATTAAAGTTCAAGTAACTAAACAACTTCACTGCATGACGATGCTAATTGGGATAGGGAGGGGAAAGTTGAAGTTGAGTATTGTTGTTTTGTTTCAATAAATCACTTCTTCACTTCTTCTTCTTCTTGATACTTGGGTGGGTGACCGCCTGGGAATCTGGCTGTTGCAGACATGGGGCCTTAGGGCTTCGGGCAGATGACCAGGAGTGGTTAACGCTCGTTAAACCCTTTTTTTTTAAATCACTTCTTCATCTTTTAGTTCATTGGACAACCATTTATGTGGGTTCTAGACACACACTAGTGTGTCGCCGCCAAGTAACTGTAGATCTTCCCATTGTAGACATTCGATTGTTAAAAAAATGATTGTTAATGATAAAAGGGCGGCTCACTTACGAGCAGACATGTAAGCCGTTAACTGTAAGCAATTAAAAGCATATTTTGGCATGTTGAGGATAAATCCCAATGCGACAGAAATCGTTCAAATTGTGGTAAATGTAAGGGAAAGGTGCAGGGATAAAGAAAAAATAAAAGTTAAAGGATGAGTGTTCACCATCCAAAAAGAGAAAGATGCGTCAATAACGTTGTTTTTATGCTACTGACTAGCTACCTATATATAATTTTTTCCCACGTTAAATGCCATAGTCTTATTGCTCATGGCTAGCGCAAAATTGAGAAGGCCTACGTAGCTGAACTTTTGCACACGGATGCATGGTGATCTGAGCATGGTCCTTTTGTTGGTTTGAAGGTTGTAGGGGTCACGACAAATGCGTGGGAGGGTTTTGAAATTCGCCACCAGGGAATTAAAATTTCGTTTCTTTGATAAGTTGCAACCAAAGACTCAAGTAACAATGGCTTGAACAATCAAGACTGGTCCATAGAATTATTGTAAAAGCCTGGACGAATTAAAAGCTGAACTGCAACGAAGGACAAAATAAGCCAACATTTACATTGCCGTAGATTGCGTAAGAATAAAGGGATGCACGTTAGAAGATGGTTACGCAACAATATACGAGCAAACGGGGTTTTTGCTAATCACCCAAAAAAAAATGAAATGCTTCGCGTTCTGCAGTTTTAATAACAGTGACCTTCGGGAGTTTCTGCGCGACTAAATGTGAACGAAGAAAGCAAACAAAAAAAATTTTCAATTTTGCTGATGTAACAGCTAATTAATTATTTATAGACATAAAATTCCTCAAAAGAGAGGATTATAAGACGGTGCGCTGATTTTTTGTGTGCTCACAGTCCTAAGGTATGTACATATGTCTATCAACTGCAAGCAACTAAAAGCCTATCTTATCATCTCGAGAATAAATCCTAATGCAGCCGAAATTTTGAAAAAGTAAGGGGAAGGTGCAGGGATAAACAAAACAACTAAAGGGCATGCGCTGATTGAGTGAGCGAAGCGAACGAAATCAGCGATTGTTAGCCAGTGTCTGCTAAAATGGGATTGAAGAAACTTAAGCATGTGAAGAATGGTGGTACAATAAACTCAGCCGTGTCAATTTGGGTAATCTAACGTCTAATTGGCAATGGTAAATTTGAAAATTATCAATATGAAAATTTATAGATATAAAATTGTTCCAGAAAAAAGGGTACGGATGAAGATAAGACGGTGTAACCTTTTGTACGTTCACAGTCCAAAAAGCTGCCAAGTTACCAAAAAGGATCGGCCTTCGAAGGTAGTGATATCATTCAACCAGGGAAAGGCCGCCAAGGTTAATC
>JAHWFP010273629.1:0-18767 GCA_023313725.1 Lithobius niger
GGAAATTCAACACACAGCACACATTAAAATAAATTTCTTGGAACCTTGTGTTATCTGAAGCAAACTGATGCTTGTATGGATGAACCAGCTCAACATTGATCCAAATGTAGCTAAAAATGGGGGAAAACCAGGAGATGCGAAGCAAAAACTATTTACTTAGGAACATTATTTCCTGGGGGCGTTTTGTCTAGGGACGTTTTTTCCGGGGGGGGGGGGGAAGAAGGCGGTTCCTGAGGCGTCTTTCCCGTGGGCGTTTTGCTGGATGCGTTTTTTCTGGGGACGTTTTGTTGGGGGTGTTTTTTCGTAGATCCACTACATATATCGTTCTTTTAGGTATTTTTTGCAACCCAGTTTCTTTCTGATAAGTTTGACTGAAAAGTAACTTTTCCTGGTTGAAATTGACGTCACGAGCAATTTTCAGAGAAGTTTTTCGCGTAAAAAGTTACATCGATGAAAATAGGTGTATCCGAAGCGTAAATTAATTATTTTTTTTATTTTCTCTACTTTCATCCTTGCAGGTGCCTTACTTTAAGAGGAGTAGAGGTACACGCATGCACGCACACAGATTATACATTTTTAATAATATAGATTCAAATTGAAATACTTTAAAAACTACGAGCAAGTAAAGTAGTTAAATGTACATTCCTCCCACTGCCATTTTTTTTTCGATCCTTCCCACCAACTTAGTACTGCCCCAAAAGTCTTATATACTTCCCGTTAGTCAATCCCTTGCTAAAGGGATTGACTAACGGGATTTTAAAATGTAGCGTCTAGGAGATTTTCTGTTGACTATTCTGAACTAATTTAATAGCATCCTGCGATTATATGATCTTTTGCGCGCTTACAATAACCATGACGTTTCATCTGTGTGTGTGGGCATGTACTAATTTTTAATCGTTTGCTAATAATTACCATGAGATCAAAAATCTAAAAGACTTATGCGGTAAAAATTAAAATGATTTATTCCAATAGATCGCCGAAGAAAAATTATAAGATACTAGCCTAAAAAATTACAAAGTGTGATGTTAAAATACGAAAATCCTTCCGGTTTGCGACGACACGATTTTTGTGTTCATGGTGTTTCGTCTACTACGCCCAAGGCCAACTGACATAGTATCTACGTTCCTCGCTGCGAGAAACGCAGCTACTATCTTAGTTCTTCTTGTATTACTACGCCGAGTCTCGCAAAACGGTGCGATGGTAGCATGCGCGGAGGGCGATCTGCGCGTGGCTGTTATAAGGCGGGCGAAGTGTACCTTTAACGTTAACTTCAATTATACGAAGACATAGATAATGACGGTGTAAACTGGATGAAAACGTCCTTATTGACAGGAAGCAATTCCCGTAAACAGTTATGCTATTCAGGATACCAGAAATGTATGAAACTACAGCGGCAAATGCTGTGAGCATCGTGGAATCACGTAGAATTTGAACTCTTAAAGCAATTTTTCCCCACCACAAAAATTTATTCAGTATACCCCAGCATGAACTTCCATGTTAAACGTCAAACTTTGAACTCCTATAGTTTCGCCCAGAATTTACATAGAGCAACGGGATTCGGTATGTGGGGGTCGTGTCGCAACTACTTCACTGAATTGTAAATTTTAGTAACAACAATCGAACCGTTCGGCGTCCACAGAACGGCCAATTCTTGTTGTTGTTCTTCTTGTTGTTCTTGTTGTTAGAACTCTTTGCCCTCACCTGGAGATCAAACCACTGAACCGATTTTCAAGTTCTATAGTTTAAAACGTGTGTATGGACAAGGCCTAGGGCCTTCCGCATGCTATTTTAATTTAACTACAATATTCTTGTGAAGGAAAGCCAAATGGGCTAGAAACTTTGCTCTCACCTAGAGATCGAACCAATCAACCGATTTTCAATTTCTATAGCTTAAAATATAGGTATTAACATCGACCCGGGTACTAATTTTTTGAACACGATTTTCATGTGACTGCAGTAATCTCGTCCGCAGAGCATTTATTATTGAAGAGTGTTGGGCAGAAATCATTAAGTGGAGTACATAAATTCCTCCAAATCCTGCTAAAAGCATGAAATTTGGTACACAAGTCTTTCTTAGCAGTACAAATCGAACCAGCCATGGACCCCAAGGGCGCCTGCGCCCCTCCCCCCGCCGACACGTCCAGTGCCCCCTCTCTAGGGATTGGGCACAAATTCTTGCAGATCAAGCTAAAAACGTAAAATTTGTTACAAAGTCATTCTTAGCAGCATATATCGAATCATCCATGGAACCCCGATGTTATACTCCCTAAGGGCCCACAGCGCCCCCCTGTGTCCATTCCCTGAGGTTGATCAACAAATTCTTGCAAATCCCGCTAAAAGCTTGAAATTTGGTACCTGCACAATTCATTCTTAGCAGTGCACAAATCGAACGAGCCATGGAATCCCCATGAAATACCCTCAAAGGGCCCCCATCTGCCCCCGGTGCCCCCTCACTGAGGTTTGACCAACAAAATTTTGCAAATCGAGCTGAAAGTTTGAAATTTGGTACACAAGTCATTCTTGGCAGTAGAAATCGAACAAGCTATGGAACCCCCTCCCCCCCAATCCCCACGAAATTCACCAAAGGGTCCCCTGTGTCCCCTCCCGGATGCTTGACCAACAAATTATTGCAGATCGACCTAAACGCTTGAATTGTGGTGCACACAAGTCATTCTTAGCAGTACACATCGAACCAGCCATGGATCCCTCATGAAATATGCTCCAGCGCCCCCCCCCCCCCAGTCTACCCTTTCCCTCCCTACGGCTTGACCAACAAAATTATTGCAGATCGAGCTAAAAACATGAAATTTGGCACACAAGTCATTCATAGTAGTACAAAATTAACTAGCTACTGAACCCCCTCGAGATACTTGAGGCCTGACCAACAAATTCTTACAGGTAGTGCTAAAAGAATGAAATTTGGTACACAAGTCATTGTTAGCAGTAGAAATTAAACTAGCTTCGGAACTCCCGCGAAATCCTCCAAGGCCTTTCAGTGCTTCCCCCTACTCCCGCTCCATGAGGTTGATGCCCGATAAATTCTTGTTGAGCATACTGGAAGTGCATCGTGGTACACCAGTCATTCTTAGCAGTAGAAATTGAACCAGCCATGAATCCCCATGCAATACCAATACAGCCTCCTCCTCCTCCTCCAGTGTACCCCCATGGAGCATCAATAACTAACAAATACTTGCTGAACGTACTAAAAACATGCATTGTTGCAGTAGAAATCGAACTACATACGGAACCCCATGATATACACCCCCCCCCCCCCGGTGCTTCCCTGTGTCATCTCCATGAGGCTGATTATCAACAAATTCTAGTTCCATTTGTACTGCTAAGAGTTATGTAACAATTCATGTTTTCGCATGATCAGCAAAGATTTGTTGATCAGTAACCTCGGTGAGTGTGGTGGAGGACAGGAAGGAGCTTGGGGGGGGGGGGGTATCTAGAGGGATTTCATCCCTAGCTCGGTTTATAAGCTAAGAATTGACTTGTATACCAAATTTCATGGCTTTTAGCTCAATGTTCAAGATTAGCCCAAATTCTGAAGATCGAACCAATGAACCGATGCTCAAGTTTTAAAGCTTAAAACGTAGATACCAAGAAGGTCTGGCCTTTTTTAATGTGACTACAATCATTGTTGATCTTCTTGTTCGGGAAATTCTGCTCTCATCTAGAGATCGAACCAAAGAACCGATTTTCAATTTTTATAGCTTAAAATTGAGTATTAAAAAGGCTCTCTTTTAACAGTTATTTTAGGGTGATTACAGTATTCTTTTCTGTGTTATTCTTGCTGAAACAAGAAAAAAAATGGATATTAGTATTAAAAAACTCTTAAGCGTATAAAATACGGATGTAATCCTTAAAAAACTTAAAGCCCTAAGTGAACAGACATTCGAAAAAGACATGTAAGCCATCAGCGTCGCACTAATACGTGTAAAATTAGCTCCAGCTTGTTTTTTTGGGACGCTGGAGATTCTGTTACACGTATTAGTACGACGTTGATGGCTTACATATCTTTTTCGAATATCTGTTCCCGTAGGGCTGTAAGTTCTTTAAGGCTTACATCCGTATTTATACGCTTAAGCGGTTTTTAATACTAATCGGATTTTCATCATCTCAACAAATCACTTCACGAAAATTTCTGTTACCCCAATTAGTTTTCTTACAAAAAATAAAAACCAACAGAATGTTCGTATTTACTGGATGAAAATCCAAACTGGCATGCTCCAGCGTAAATATGTTCATCCAGCATCAATATGCTTTTGCCTTATTTATCATCGCTGAAACGTGTAAACATTTCGAACACATTTAGCAAAAAGACTGCTCAATTTTGTCCAAAGATTAATTAAGGTACAACTTAGTTTTGGGAAAAAAAATTAAGCACCAAAAATGGTAATGTCTGTATACAATCGCTTTACCGATAATTCCTAGGGTCTTTTACATGCCGCAATACACATGAACAAGCGGCATCACATGACCCAGAAAATGCCAGAGGTGGCTGACGTCAGGCTCGAACCACGGACCTCTTGCACCCGAGACGGTTGTGTTAAACCGAGCAAGAGATATGTAAGTATATGGTGCAGCTGTGGTTGGATTTTTTTCCCCTCAACAGATAGACATTCTTCCTTTAATTACCTCCTGACACGAACAACTTTTGGTGAACAACTCTGGATCTCGGATGTGCCGATTGCCGTACCCATTTTCCCCAGAGGTCTGTCCACACCATTTATTTAGCGGTTGTCTGAGCTACAGACTTCTTACTGCCAAGCAACTTTGCTTTGACCAAATGCATTTAACGTGTTTGCTGTGAACGAAAGGTTCTCTGATGTCATTAGGCAGTAAGAGGAAAAAGCAAAAAAAGCAAATGGAAGAATGTCTAGTATTCTTTTTCTTTCTTTCGGTTTCAGAGGGAAGATTTGGGTTGGGAAGTAGGGGGGAGAAACGAACATTAGAAATTTCAGATTGAAGGATTTAGATGGATGGCCGGAAAATGAGCCAGCACCGCCGATTTGGATTTGGCGATTGATTTGGTGCTTTTTTTTTTCCATCGTCGGAGTTTGGTTTTTTAAATACAGTATTTAAAAGGAGGGGTGTGTGTGTGGTGGGGGGGGGGGGGGTCGCATGAAGAATATGTGCCGGTAGAGTGCGAAATTAAATGGTTGATGCATCGTTTGGCGGCTGGTAAATAGTAAGGTGACATTATGCACTTCTGTAAAAGGGTAGTAAGTTTCTGCCCCACGAACGTCGAAAAAAACTGAAAAGTTGGTGGCCAGAAGGCATGCAATAAGAAGATGAGGTATGGGATATACTTATGTGTCAACACATAGTTGAAAGCCATCTAACCAAAGTGGTACAATTCTAACACAAAGAAAGATAAAGCTAATGAACACTGGGACTAAATAAACAATAAGCAAATAAGCAAATAAATGGAAAGCTAACTGATCCAATTAATATCTTGAGACCTTCAACGTTTCCCCCAGGACAGCTGACGTAAAATGTAACACAGTCAGGTCCGAACTGGCTATAGTGCCAGGGTGCCAGTGGCACATGGGCCTTCCCCGTGGATTCATAAGGGGGCCTTTTTAGATTTTATAGTTGCAACTGAAATTTCTGTTACTGATGAATTTTTTTCGTTGTAGTTTCCTGGTTGGTCTTAAAATCTGGGTCCTTCCCTTATCATTTCATAGCGCTCTTTAAATGACTGGTCTATAAAGACAGCTTAGGCACCAGTCATTATTTTTTTCGCCAGGTTGTGGGGGAAGTGATTTTTGGACCTCGAAAATGATACTTTCAGCAGTCAAAATTTCTGAAAACGCCCCAGCTTCTCCCCCCCCCCCCCAATGAAGTGAGTGTTTACCTGGTTTTGAAGCTGTCAGTATCACTACTATCTACTGAATTTTTTCATCCAGCATACTAAAGCCTTGCCTCCAGGTTCCTTGACTTCTTCTGTCTTTCAGGTGGTGACTCTATCACGGGTGTGGGCATACAAGTAAACAGTGTGTTCGTCATACTTATTGCATGAAACTCGACACAAGATGGGTGTAGGCAACATAAGTATTTTATTGAACATTTTATACTCCACTTTGTCCTTTGGTTAAAACCCTAGGCACATTTTCCTTACAACTAGTGGTTTTGAATGAGCAAGTCAAGATATTGTCAAGAATTTGA
This sequence comes from Lithobius niger, assembly GCA_023313725.1. Classification (NCBI taxonomy): domain Eukaryota; kingdom Metazoa; phylum Arthropoda; class Chilopoda; order Lithobiomorpha; family Lithobiidae; genus Lithobius; species Lithobius niger. Next base: position 6,175 of record JAHWFP010273629.1, read on the forward strand.
AGAGGGAGTTTCATTCCAAACTCTCACAATTATTTCACCCCCTCCTCCCCTAGGATTACGTTGGGACCTTTTTTAAAACGTCTGGCACTTGGGCCCCAGGGCTGCCAGTCCGGGTCTGAACACAGTCTCATCCGGTAAAGCAAATGATTAGATGGATTCCTTGAGGCCAAAAACGACCTCAATCATTTTTCAACTTTCAACGTATGATAACCAGGGTTTCTTTATTGTAATGGAAAAGGATATAAGGATATAACGCCGATTTTTCATTTCGTGTCACTCCGGTGACTGAAGTCATTCAGGTGTTTGTGAGAACAGAGAGGTAGAGAGAGAAAAAAAAAGGAAGAATGAAAGAGATGAAGAGAGAAAAGCTGCATGTTATTAGTACACAGTCATTATAAAAGTTACATGAAATTTTATGAAACTTTTATAATTAGTGACTTGTTTTCCAATAATGTGTATTCTCTCTCTACCTCTCTTTTCTCAACAAACACCTGAATGACTTCAGTCACCGGATTGGCAAGAAATGAAAATATCGGCGTTTACGTTGCTTACTCAACACCTTTATCCTTTTCCATTACAATAAAGCAATTCCGGTTATCGTACATTGAAAACTGGAAAATGATTGCGGTCGTTTTTGGCCTCAAGGACTCCAGTCACAATAAGATCTAGATTTGGGGGTTGGTTAACATCACTGTTATTTCTAGCACAGTGCACTGTGACTGAGACTCGCTCTAATGACTTAGCTGTCGATACGCCACTAAGCCTCAATTACCCCCCCCCCCCCCATTAACCCAATGCAAAAATACAACAAATGCCATTATAAAACTACAATTTTGCTCACTTACACAATGCACAGGTATCAATACCACAACAATAAAGAAGTAAGACTTATCGTTCCGAAGGAGTCATCAAAATTACACACTGGAGGGCACTGCACAACACTTCCTCAAGGTGGTAGTATTGTAAGAGTTAACTATTTGTGATTATAGAGCAGTGACATTTGCTGCCATATTGGCACCAGTATGGGTTTTGGAGGGCATAACTACAAGGTGCACTACATAAAAATGGAGGGAAAAACAACGGAAGAGCTGATTTCTTAGACTTAAAATAACGTTGTTATCTCCAACAACATAACTCGCGCGTTTTAGGTCTAAGAAATCACTCTTTAAAGCATCGGCTTCAGTATGACGCCCTTCTGTTTCTCTCTGCAGTGCCCCTTGCAGCTAACCCATTAAGGCTCCAGCATAGAGTTATATACAATAATACTACGCCGTGTCACTGCTCTATAGATTCCTAGTGTATGAAAATGAAAGCCAATTTGTCGTAACAGGGAATTTATTTATTACATTCATGGCAAGAGACTGGTTTGCACGACTCCGTGTTTTACATACTCCATTTTGATTTTTTCATCGCTTTCTGAGTGAAAGAGTCGTGTTTGATGGAAATCAGTGGTGTTGCTAGTAGGTTTTTGCACGTACAGTAAAAGGCATTGCTTTGATTACCAACACGAGTGTCTTTTCCATGATGTACTCTCCTGAAGACAAAGGCAACAGAAGTACCAGCCAGGTAAATGGACTCGCATTCAGAGCATTTCGCACCATGCAAAACATCAACATGGTGGCAGTCCACCAATTCATTGGCAATGGATGCACGGAGATTGGGACGACTCACTGTGGGGAGTGTACTTATCACGGGATCAAGCAACTGAATGCTTATTTTTCTCTGCTGGCATCCATGTATGTGACACTGGCTGACGAATACGGGAAGATGGGTGCTATTAATTCTTGATTACAAAGGTTTGTACAGTAGTTTTAACAGGATCAAACCGTCTAACTATAAAAGGCAGAACGGTCCAGCTGTTCACGGTTCGGAATTGCTTTTCATTTACCCTGGATATTAGTTCCAGTTTTCTGGAAACAACGGACATATTAGTTAATACGTTGAGAATAAAGCTATGTGGGGGGAAACTCTTGTCAAGATAATGGTACATTTTCTTCAATTTATTGTACTCAAACGTCCATGTATACGAAGTAAAGCACTCGAGAATCCGGGTGACTTCATCTTTTAAGATTCCGTGTAAATTGGATTTTGCATGAACTGAAATATAGCTAAGTATCCACGTGGTCTGGTCCTTGTGTCTGTCCTTTCTCTCCCTTTCTCTGTATCTCTTTTCACTACCTCTCTCTCTTCTTATCTCACGTCCCCCTTTCTCCAGCTGTTTTTCCCTCTCTCTCTCTTTCCCCTCTATCCCTGTCACTCTTTCTCTCTTCCCCTCTATCCCTCTCTCTGTATCTTTCCCTCATCTCTCTTTTTCTCTTCTTCCTCTGTGCTTCTTACACTTTCCCTCTTCCCCTCTAGCTCTCTCTTCTTCTCTATCCCTCTCTTTTTCCTTCTCCCCAACTCTTTTGCCCTCTGTCACTCTCTCCACATCCATCTGTCTCTTTCTCTCTTTCTCTCCCTCTTGATCTTTCTCTCTCTCCCCTGTTCCTTCCCTCTCGCAATCACTCTCTCGCTCTCAATTGTTCGCCCCAATCTCACCCTCTCTATCCTCTCGCCACTCTCTCTCCTTCTTTCTCCTTCCCCACTCTCCCCCCCCTCCACCTTTCTCTAACTCATTCTTGCTAATGGGCAGTGGTCAACTGGTCAACTCTTCAGGGACTACCATGTGTTTAATGGTCTCTTATGGGAAACCTAACATCTCTGATACTAATTAATGGATTTAACGTGTTTACTGCTAACGAAAGGTCTCTGAAGTCATCAGAAAAAAAAAACTTGAAGGAGTGGCTGGCGTGTTCTTTCTTGAATAGTAATTTTACTCTGAAAGACCAATCTGAAAAGCTGTAGGTACAGGAAATGAAGATACGGTCTTCCATTAGCGGTTTTACTAGAACGTTATATCCTGGATTTCCGGGATCCCGTGCGTTTTTTATTTTTTTTATTTCCCATAACCCAGATTATAAAATTAACAGATCTGAAGTTTCGGGATTGACAACGGACTAAATTAAAGAAAGCTGCAATGGTTTATAATGAATACACACTTCTGTATCTCCAATCTTCAAGTGTACCCAACGTCCCACCTTTTGTAAAAGTTATAGTCCTATATAGTCCCGGCTAATAAAGAGACGATCCAGTGTTAGAGCCCATGTCGGAGCAGTTGCCTTTTCTCTAATTAGTGTAACTTGTATCAGGGGGCCGACTAGGGATAGTTGAGCCATGCGATGTTATGAAAAGTCTAGACTGTAGGTGTGGGTGGGGGTGGCACTGCAGGAAGGGAATTATGGTATGGAGCTCTTCCCGGAAAGGTGGCAGGGCAAGGGAAGCTGAAGACTTTTTAAAGTTTGACGTTAGTAGAAAATTTAATTTTTGTGTTTTACGTGTGAGTGGGGGTGGTGTTGCAAGAAGGGGGATCATGGAAAGGTCTTCCTGGGGAGGTGAGCAGGGAAAGCTGAATTTTAAAATTTGACGTTAGTAGAAAATTAGATTTTTGTGTTTAACGTATGGGTGGGGATGGTGTTGCAGGGAAAGCTGAAGACATTTTAAAATTTGACGTTAGAAAAATTATATTTTTGTGTTTAACGTGTGGGTGGGGGTGGTGTTGCAGGAAAGTAGATCATGCTATGGAGCTTTTAGAAAGGTGAGCAGGGGAAGCTAAGGACTTTCTAAAATTTGACGTTAGTAGAAAATTAGATTTTTGTGTTTTTATGTATTTTAATGCCGCTAAGGACGTTTCTTGAACATACACTTTTTAGACTGAACATTTATGTTATAGCTTTTCAATCGTCCACAGGCAACATTGTTGGCGGAGGGAGCAAGAGAAGCGTAGCCTATAACGGACACCAAATTGAAAAAATGTTGGTTGGTTGCATTTTTGTAGTGTGGGAGGAGCCCAACGAGTATGTTAAGTTAAAAGTAGTTCGCTCCTCTTCGGTAAGTTTAATTTCCATGTGAATGATGTCCCTCAATATTTCAGCGGTTTCATGTTCTACAAGCCATGAGTCCAAGTTCGATTTGCAGCTGCTAATACAGACATGCAGGCATTTAAGTTGTTCTAAATTTTCATTAACTTTGTTTTCAAATCCATCTTCAACAATAATCCAAAACAAATACAACAAAATTTCCGAAACCAAAACAACCACACCACATCATGTAAACATATAATCTCATCTTAATTTTAAATTTTAACTTCGACATTCTTGAAGGAAAACAGTTTATCAGAAAAATACGACGTTGTTAAATTTTAAATTGTCTTGCCTCTCTTGGCTTCGCAGAATACATCAACTCTCCGACCCGTGAGAAAATTGGAACAATAAGATTATTAAATCCTACATTGACTTAATCTACAGCAAAACCAAACCCTGGATTAGTAAATCATTTTTCAATAAAATAAAACTAACTGACTACTATTTTACAGTGATTCAGCTCTTCGACAACCTGGCAGCACACAGACAAGCTGCCGACCACTATCAATCAAACCATAGCTTAAATTTACAAGGGAATTGTCCGATAGGTAAATATCTAAATTGAATAACCTGAAGACTGTGGTTGTTCCACGTGAAATTTATGAAGAAATCTGAAGCAATCGTTAAAAAAAATGTATGAAGACAACATTTATTCTAATGTAAAACATTCTACGTTAAAAAAAAAAAACATAATGTCCCTACCAAGAAATTTATAAATGAATGGATGAATAAAGATCTCCTTGAAAAAATAAATAAGAAAAACAAATTTTGGTATATTATCACAAAAATAACCAACTCTACCCCCAAACAGCAGCAATCGGGAAAAAAAGGTAAGAAACAAACAAGGCAATTAAGCTCACTAAACAAAAGTACTACCAAACTTTCTTTGAAAAAGATTAAAATAATACGTCATGTAAAAGATCTGGGAAAAACTTAATATAGTGAGCAGTAAAACAAATAGAAAACTAAGTCTTTGATTGTTCCTTTAAAAAAAAATACTGCAGTTTTTTTCCCATAAAAACTGGACTTAACTGCAAATTTACTGCAGTGTTAACTCTTTTAACAGCAGTTCTGTTATGGAAGTTCATTTTCTGCAACAAAGTGCAGTTTTCAACTGCAGTTATTGTAGATTGTAACTGAAGTTTCACTGCTGAACTGTAGTTTCTGTACATGGGAACTGCAATTTCCATACAGAACTGCAGTTTTGTGCAAAATGCAGTTTTCAGATGCAGTACTTGAAAATCGGAACTGCACTTCTTATAGACTAGAACTGCAGTTTATGCGACAAGCTGGAGTTTTCGACTGCTGCTCTTGTAGACTGGAACTGAGTTTCCATTGCAGATCTCAGTTTTTGTGCAGTACTTGTATACTGAAATTGCAGTTTAAATCCATAAATGCAGTTTCTGCTCCAAAATACTGTATTCAAGACTTGCTGTCTTCAACAGAAGCAATTTAAAATATAATTACAGTGCCCATCTGCAGTTCTTGTAGATTCTAACAGTAGTTTCCAAGTTAAACTGTAGTCTTCAGTTGCAGTAGTAGACTGAAAAAGCAGTTTTATACAGTTGCAGGTTTTAACTGACGTTATTGTGCACGATAACTTCAGTTATAGAGACAACAAACGAAGTGTATTACAACACAGAGCTTGTACAGATACGTCGTGCATTGTACACCACCCACAAATTAATGGCATATTGTATGTTGAACACCTTTGCGCACCCTCGCGTATGCCAGTGGAATGCCGTCAAAACGGCCTGAGTTTACGTGTGTTCATTTGTGTTGCACTTTAGCGGTTAAAAAAAGGGATGGTAATTTTTAAAATTGAGCTATTGTGTGCGCGGCGTATCATGAGTCCTGGAAGTATTTTACGAGTGACTATGTCTTCCTGGAGGGAGCGGCTTTAACCGACGGCCGCCATTGTTTTTGTAACCATCTTGGATATCAACAAGGCACTCTGCTGCCAAAAACGTACAATCGCTTATCTGTGTCCGTTTGCGGCGAGCTCAAGATAGGCCGCGCACACTTTAGGTTAGCTAAACGTGTTGCTGCAGCTCACTACGTCACAAGATAAGCGGTGATTTGTTTGTGTTCTGTCTTAGAAAGGTTTGCTACTTACTACATATTTTGGTAGTCATGCATCCAAAACGTCTGAAGAGCAGAAACAACAACCAACAACAACAAACAATCACTTGGTTCGTGATTCCAGATTAGCACCAGATCCCCGATCTGATACAGCAGGTACTATTTTCGTAGGAATGTTAACCATATCATGTAGAGCACTTTAATGCCAGTTATAAGGCATTCGATTTTCATGGGCGCTGCACACCTTGCACTATCTACTACCATAGTTAAATAGGCAGATACTGACCCGTTTCCGTAGCATTTTAAACCTAAATCTCAAACTGACTAAGCAGGAATTGTACCCTCGACCTTTGAAAATAAGACCTAAGATCTACCTTTCATCCACACTGACACAGATCAGGGTGTGTTCGTTTCGTTTCACTTGGTGGAAGACACGGTATCAAGCATCCTGCCAGTGTCAGTAAAAAAGGACTTTTGTTTGCGTGTTAAATGCTGCCACTCAATTGCAGAATCTTTTTTCCAAGACAATGCCAATAACATCAGCTTTTGGCTTCAAAGGTCCTGAAGCAATTCCCCGCTCAAGTAATCTTTAGGTCTAAAAGGCAATAAAATAGGTGTGCGTCTGCATTTATGTAACAACATGAGCCGAACCCATTGAACTTTCCGTCCTGTAGGCCTAACTATAATCTCTGTTACGTTGAAGCAGTTATTCAACATAGGGATCATCATTATCTTAAAACTACTTTAATTCTTTGATCTTGTAATTTGTCAGATTACTTACGGAAACCCATTAGAATTTCCTGTCACTCTAAACTGTTTTTTTCCCCCGAATTTCACTGAATGCGTACACATTCCATAAAGGAAAAGAAAAAAAGAAAAGAAAAGAAAAAACCTCGATAAAGGGGCGTCGATTCCAGAACATTCCTTCTATTCGACTAAGCGATTTGAGCTCGCAGCACGTGCTACACCTTTCACCCTCTCCCACCAGCACCCACCCATATCCTCAACCGTTTTCGGTCAGCATTGCCCACGCTTTCTACGCTGTGGTGCTGCACTAGAATTTAACTTTAGGTTTTAGCTTAAAGGACCATGGCTCGTTTTCTTTGGTGATCGATGGTGATCGGATGAACGGATAGCATTCATCCATTGGGACAACTTACTTTCGACCTAAATGGTTCCTTTCCTGGGTAAGAAGACAGAGAAAAATGAATCATAGTCCGAGACAACAGATTAAAAAGAAGAAGAAAAAAAAGGACGGAAAAAAGTTCTTTTGGGGTGAGCTGGAGAAAGTCTTCACCAGCAAGGTCGTGACTGTATGGAGAAACCAGTCGGAGGAGTCTAGGAACTCTTTCCCACAGATTGTAAACAGGAACATCAATAACCATAAATGTGGGCAAACTGTTCTAAAACGTGCAAACGCTTTTAAGTCTGCTCTGCCATCGACTGGATGGCAAAAACAGCCGCCGCAGAAAAAGATAAATGTATAAAACGTTTCGAGGAAATGGATTTTTTTTTTGTGTGTGTGAAAGAAATGATGCTCCTTTGTTTAACCGGTTTCTGATACTACATAAATATTATTGTCAGCTCAATGCTCAGAAAGGAAAAACGAACGACAATGTTTTGTTCGATTAAAGGAGGAAAAAATAAAAAAAATATGCGACAGAGTAGAATTAAATATTTCATTTTGTGGTTTATCACGTTAAATTGCAATAAAATTTAACAATAAAATTTTAAAGTAAAATGGAAGGAAGGAATGTTATGGGAAGAGTGCGTCAACATGAGTAGAATAGACACGGTGGACCTGGATGGCGATTAACGTCCCCCCCCCCCCCTTGGGATTGATGGGGGAACGAGGAGGATGGCTTAGCAGCCCGGCTTCACGGCATGGAGCCCCATCGGGTTCATGTTGATCGCTTTAATGTACAACAAGAATTCCGAATTGCACGAATAGTGGGCCAGACAGATACTTTATTAATTTTGGTTAACCCACAAATTTCTTCGATCAAACTAACTTGGAAACGTTACCACTTGAGCTTTTCAAACCAGTAGGACCTGTTACGGGCGACCTAACTGGTAATGTCTGTACTAGCACTGATGATTTAAAAACAGTATTTGGTAATGCATCCATTTTTTCCCAAACAACAACTCCTCCAACCAAGGAGACATTCCCAAAAGTAGTAGTTATGGTAGAAACGCCTCCCTATTCACTTTTTGTCACTTCTATAAAGAAATGTTCAGTGTCTAAGCTTGACCCCACTGCTTTAGATTTTAAAGGTAGTGTATTATTACTTGATCATAGTTTGTCAGTCTATGCGATCTGTCCCTCCACGGCCGGAGTCGCTTTTGATGTTACTTCCAAATGTGGTCTCCTCGTGTTGTTACCGACCTTACATATGTTCTGGTGCGGGTGATACAATCTTTGAGTTGAAATTTCCCCGTGTGTATTTAAAAGGGGAAGACAACCTGCCAGGGCCATCTTTCATGCTAATACGAATATTTGCTACCAAGCGTGCAGCTCTCATTCCTTCAGTAGTTGAATTAATAAATTCTAGCCTGTTGTTAAATGATGATGTAGCATCTAGCCTTGACTGTTCAAGTATGGTAGATGCTAGTTCAAGGGTCGCTTTTGATGCTGGCTTCTGTGCTCTTGATTATGAACTTACTTTTAGTATGTCTGGTGTACCACCTGAATGGTAATTATTGCAAAATCACTGCGAAGGTGCAAATCATTCTTAATCTACTATTTTCACACTTGATAATAGTGACCCATGCGAACAATTAGATCCTTCTAGGGGTAACCCAGATTCAAATGGTTTCAACCTCTTAGCTTAAGTGTTGATAAATCTGAATATCATAAGTGCTCCAGACCGATAGCATCGATAGTACGGGTGAAAAAGCGGAAAGAGAGCAAATACATCCGACCAATCGAAGGATTCAAAGGGTTTTAGCGAGCATTAACCGCTTCCGGTCAGACCAGACCAGAGCGTTACAATGGGAAGGAAAAAGACAATACATTATGTGCTGATAATAATACAGCCATGATTAGGAAAACACGGGGTCATTGTTGTTAACATTCAGTCAGGAAACCAAGTCGGCATTAACAGTACAAAGAAATAAACCCACCAGCATTGTTGCCCGAGAACATTGTTGGAAACAGGAAAAGGCTACAATTAGGCCTTAGGGCTTCGGGCAGATGACCAGGAGTGGTTAACGCTCGTTAAACCCTTTGAAACCCTTTTTGAAGGCTACAATTCAATTACCAGAAATGGAAAAACAGGTAAAGTTTCAGAGCCCTTGGGCTGTATTGAGATGCAGGACCAATATTTATCGATTCAACACCACACCATGATAAACAATTGGGACAGACATAGGGAAAAAAGCCTCTGTCCTAATTCCGGCTCAAAACCTGGAGATGATTCCGGTGTTTGTGAAGCTGTCAGCGATGTTATGTGCCCAGGAATTAAACTTGACGCGAATTGCAGTAGGGTTCACGCTTAGTATAACAGTGAACTATCTGAATTGTGAACGGTAAACCAATTAACTAGTTCCATACCTAACTTAAATTTATCAGTTGTGCATTTTTACTGTTAACTTCAGTAGTAAATTGAGGCAATATTCTGATCATTAGAACCAAAAGGGAAAATATACTTGTATGTGCATTGGTCATGACTGGAATTGAAAATAATAATATTCTTAGAACCGTTTCTCGGCACGCGAAAGTTTACTAGTTCGACAATTTAACGAGGGGGAGGGTGTAGAGAGCTCTTGATAGCTAACGACTTGAAATGACATAGCGAAAAACATTATATTTACGTTGTTGATAGAATGTTATCCAAGCACGACGTCAGTATAGCCATTGAGCCATGCTTGCCACTCAGGCCATCTTGCTGTTTATCGAGAGAGCCTGCTGCATTGGTGAATCTTGATCAGTTCCCAAGACAATTACGCGGGCTGACGATATGTGGTTTCGAAATCATTTCGCCATTCGGATAGAAAGAAGATAAAAATCTAATCAACGTCAATGATACCAACATTAATAAACATCGACGATTGATACCGACAATACTATGGCACCTTTCATTCGTGAATATGTGAAAACATGCATTTTTTTTTACCAAATGATGCAACTATCGATACTTGCCATGACAAACAAGACTGTAACCCTTTAATTCTTGAATATGTTAAGACATGCTTCATTCATTGTTTTTATGCAGTGATGCTACTCCTAAAAAAAATATTAATCAATCCAAACCAAATTGATCACTGCGTAATTCTTAAAAATGGTAACAAAAATCCATTTTTTTCTCTATATGAGCCAGCCACCAACACAAATATTAGCCCACCCAAACTAGATTTTTACCCTTTAATTCTTTAAAATGCCTTCATTTGATAAACAACTGATACAGCTACCAACCGAAATATTAGCCGGTCCAAACACAAGATTGTAAAGCCTCTAACTCTTTAATATGCTGAAACATGCCTCCATTTTTTTACGCTAACGATACGTATGCCTACAGAAATACTTGCCAATCCCAAAAAAGATTGTAAACCTTTAACTCTTGAATATGCTAAAGCATGCCTCCATTCTTAAACAAATGATACAGCTATACCAACCAATATATTAGCCAGTCCAAACAAGACTAACCCTTTAATTCTTTAATATACTCAAACATGCCTCTATTTTTTTTTTACTCATAATACAAATGCCCACGAATATATTTGCCAATCCAAAAAATATTGCAACCCTTAAAATCTTGGAAATGCTATAACACGCCTCCATTTCATTTTTTACCGAATGATACATCTACCAACGGAAAAATATACACCCTTTAATTCTTTAATATGCTAAAACATGCCTAACCCTATAGTTTGTTTGGCGGCATAGTTACTTCCCAAAAGAGTATTCTATCAAACGAGAGCTAAGAACTAAGGTTGTAAGAACCTCCACAGAATTCTAAGAAGACGACACAATGAAGGTAACGTTTGGTGCAACGCGTAACACCAAACCCCCATCAGAAAGAGACACGAAAATAAGCAAAGGAAGGAAAAAGGAGGGTATAGCAGTTGTTGGAAAAGGTTCATCATCAACAGCTCACACAACAGCATGTTCGGAACAGCCAGCACGCTCTGATGCTGAATCCTTCCTTGTGTGTGTGCAATGCCTGCCTGCCTTTCCCTCTATTACCAGGTGCTTAATGCACAAATTAATTCTGGTGGAGATGGATGACCAAGCTGTGGTGACGGGAGAGTGTTGTCGGACGCCGGGGTCAGGCAACACGCAGGGCCGGGGGCGAGACTAATCTCGTCAAGCATCGTTACTGGCGAGAGGAGAACGGGACCCCAGGACCATGGTTGGGGGCGCCCTCGAACGGCACATTCTGCAAGCAGTAACAGGGATTCCTCCAAACCTCTTCTTTACTGCCAGGAGTTGGGAAGGGAAGGGGAGAGAAAGCGAGAGAGAGAGAACGGAAAAAGCGCGCCATCGTTGGCGACAGAGTGCAGTCGTTTGTGTAAACAATTGCATAAATTCTGGCCAATGAGGTGCCATGAATCAGGCCCACCCTGTCGGTTCACTGGCGTTGGCCCAAACTGACAATTGAATGGGGAGATATATGACGCGGCACCTGTCTCGAGCGTGGTTGCCGTCGTCGTGGTTGTTGGAGCTTGCTTGTCGCCCAGCTTGCTCGAAGGGGATGGGACACATTGTAAGAAGACGATAGAAAGACACTATAGCAATAACATTAACTTTATAATTATCTAAACTTTAGAATTAACTGTCGATGAAACTGGCCTGTATCATCGTCAGTTAATTTAAAGTTTAGCTTGTGAAATTAAATAACTGGATTGCAATTAAATGGCTTCCATTTAAAGGGTAATTGCCACCAAATGACAACCTGCAGCATCTATAGCCATTTGACGCTATCTAGTTTTGTCTAGCCCTTACTTCCAACAGGCGAAGGAATACGCAAATAAATTTCTTTTTACACAACAAACAAACGACGATCCTCCTTAATCATCGAGTGTAAAGTTGGTGCGCCCACGTGCGCCAGGAAGCGAACGGTAAAGTTAAGCCTAGCGACGTCACGGGCGTCGTTTTCTATATATCGACCGTTTTGAAACGTAGATTTTGAACCGCTGGATGGGCGCCATCTAACGACAGTGATATCGTTAACCTTGACCGCTTGCTCTCTGGTGCACGTGGAAGCACCAACTTTACATTCAATAATTAAGGAAGCACGTGGCTAGTTTGTTGCGTAAAAAGAAATTTCTTTACTCATTCCTTCGCTTGTTGATATCAAGTGCTACATGGAAGTAAATAATGGTCGACGGCGCTAGATGCTGCAACCTGTTATTCGGTGAATAGGCACCTTTAAGTTTAATGTCAATTTTGAGATAAGTGATAGTGGAGTTAAAGTACGAGTAAGGGTTGATTTCGTACCATGGACATTTTACGACGATCCTGTCTGCCGGAAAATGCCTAGTTAAGGACCAGATAGATAAAAGTCAGAAATAGTGACTTTTTATTCTAGTGCTTCACTGGGAGCATTGGGG
>JAHWFP010273629.1:19321-45261 GCA_023313725.1 Lithobius niger
GGGGGGGAAGGGGAGTGAGACGACGCGGAATGAGCGAGCGAAGCGAGCGACTCCGCTATTATAATATAATATAATATTTCATATAGAGACGATGCTAGAGGTATCCACCCCCCCAAATTCCCTGGCGGCAGATGTTAAGTGGAAGAAGTACCTACCACCATTATTACAGTTGTTTTTTACCGCATGAGGGAGGAAACCAGAGCACCTGGAGGAAACCCTCGTGCAACGGGCGGGAAACAACCGTAGAAAAACCCGTACATATACACTTCCCATCGCCAGGATCGAACCTGGGTCTGTACAAAGCCAGAGATGTACAGCTGGGACCAGGACGCCTATCGAATATGACGCCCCAGTGCTCGCAGCTACCCGTGCACCCGTATTTAAATATTAAAAATTGGCAAACTTTGGGCGTAGGTTATGTAGGTTTGAAGTCTATGGGTGTAATAATAAACAAAAATTTTTTTGTAGGTGTTGAGAGAGAAAGTTCTGTGTGGTGATATACATTTTTTAATGGTGCCATTAAAATAGATAACAAGATTATGAATATTCTGTTAATATGGGACCATTACTTAAACGGCCATCTGTTGGATGTACTATTTCAGCCTATGCTTATTAGTTTGTAATGATTTCTGAGCATTTGATTTCTGAGACTTTTGCGTGTAACTTCAACCAGCTGTTAACCGTCAGAAGTCGAAAGTCAACGTGTTGGACTTTAGCTAAATGACGACTAAATTTCTTGATGGGAAGGGGTCGGAAAGTGGGATATGTATTCTAGAACGTTCTAGAAAATGAACCATCTAAAGGTGAAATCTAGTGAAAACGGTAATTCAGTTTTGTCAGAAACAGACTAACGGTATCACTGAGAAAAACCACTACATTTCAAGTGACAACATGCTCTATGTCTGTCATGTTTTGATGAATGAATCTTGCCACTTCTTCCTTAAGATTTAGATTGCTGGAACAATCAGTTGTTGGAACATTTACCTACGGGGGCGGTAGGGCTTCGTCAGGCTGATGACCAGGAGTGGTTAACGCTCGTTAAAACCCCTTGAATCCTTTAAACCCACGGTAGTTGAAGGACCGACTCTGCATTGTTTTAAAAGTCGTTAAAAATGTGTGTTTAAAAAATTGTCTTCTTAGATTTTATGTTAAATATCAACTAGCAGAACTTTCTATTTTGCTTGCTGAAACCCTATTCGTTTCGCTCTTGTCATTTAAGTTAAAATGGAAATTTCCATAATTTTTATAAGGCTGAAATTATATACAACGAAGCATAATTTTGTAAATCTTTTAAAGATTGTCGACTGGAATAAGTGGCATACCCTGCCATGTGCCATTTTGCGTTGGTGCATAAATAAATTTATTTTTATTTATTTATTTGGGGTTTGTTTAACATCTCTGTAATGTGTGGCGCAGTGGCAACCTGGGCACTGCAATGTGACTGAGGTTGGCTCTAATGACCTGGTTGTCAACGCGCCATTCAGCTTCCCCTCCCCTAACCTACCAATGCTACCACACTGTAGGGTGGTTTTACTAAACCCACCCTTGTCCGTAAAATCAGGATGACACTGCACATGCACAGCGGCATAAAGCCGCTATTTTCACTGTTCATGTTTCTCTGTTACTGTACACATAACCTACTTCCATAATTTTTGCCAGGCAACCCACTTGTTGTCAAACGGATTCTAAACGAACGGATACGTTTTATCCGTGTCATCCCCAAACATTAAACAGACATTAAATATACCAGAAAACAAAAAAAGACAAGTTGCACATAAAGCGTCATCCCAAATGAGTCAGACATTAACAGACATTAAACATACCAGAAAACAAAAAAGATACGTTGCACATAAAGCGTCATCCCAAATGAGTCAAAAAACAGTGTCGTTTTGTGGTGGTCCTCAAATTTGAAAAAAATATGATAAAACCCTTAGAACGTATTTCTTGGAGGAGACAGAATCTTTTAACAGACTCAGAGTCGGTTTAAAACATTATAAGATCGGAACTTTCATCTTCTATAATCGACTTTCCGTGGCTGGAAAAGGTGCACCTTTCAAACATCCGCAAACAGCAAACAGAACAGTGCTGCTGCCCGGCACTCGTTTCCCCGACGGTCCAATTACATTTGCCGGACAAGCCCAGTGCCCGGTGGTGATGTTTATCCAACAGGTCTGTTGCCCGATAGTGATATTTATTTGCCTGACAAGTAAGTTGCCCGACAGTGATAGTTACACAACAGGTAAATTGCCCAACAGGTAGGTTTGATGATTTTGAGGACGTGGGAGCTTCCATAGAATTTGTCACAAACAAATGTGTATTCGTTAATTCATTGTTTTACTGAGTGTGTTGCCAGTCTCCAGTTTTCTTAGTAGTGTTTAGACAATGTGTTTACAGCGCAACATTATGCAACAAATTTAAATTTATAAAAGATGTTTTGTCAATTTGCCTAACCAATGTTACGCAATTACAGTGCTGTACATATTGTACAATCATTTTCAAATAAAAAAGTAAATAAACTTAAAAAATAAAAAATAAATGTTTTGTCAAGTTGTCCCTATTTTCTCACTAATTACAGTGCAACATCGCGCGTGATACCACGTAGGAATTGTAGCGATTCGTGCACCTTCCTGTTACCAACGACGGTAATCAGATGTTGCTCACGTTGTTGATACAACTTCTATGTTAGTTGATTTTGGCATTCCTCGTACAATATCTTTCTCCCACTCATCAAATAACTTACAACGAAGACAACCGGGGAAGGGACACCCCACTAGGAAATGGGACATCTACATCCAAAATAAAAATTTAAATAAAATAAGCAGCAAGGCTACTTAATTCGGAAAATATTTCACCTACGTATAATTATATCCTTTCCGTGAATAACAAATCGATACATTTTAAAGCTGATACAAACTGTACAAAATATGAAGAAATATATATTTGTCACATTCAAGTGTAAAAAATCTGTTAAAATAGTGGTAGATTAGATTAGATTAGATTAGATTAGAAACTTGACGGTGTAAATCCAAGGCCTATAAGGCCCAACCCCCAAAACCCCAAGCAAATCAGTGCTTCCAGTAGTCAGGTCGAGCCTTGAAGCTATTATCAGACGGAGCCGAAACAATATGCTCCGGAAAGGAGTTCCATGTACAAGCAGTCCTTTCAGTGAAGAAAAATTGTCGGCAGTTAAGTCTTGAGACAAAATCCTGCAATTTAAATCTGCGGCCTCGGTTACTGTTGTAATTGCGGGTAAAAAAAAAAAAAAAAAACTGGAAGGGTTCATAGAGAAGGAACCCGACAATTTAACTGATAGGTAAGGATAAGATCACCCCTGTCAGACCAGTCCCGAACTGAGGAAATATTGAGATGTTTTTAGGTAGGCATAAATAAATGTCACAGGTAATAAGGAAAACCACCTTAAACTGAACCTGCAATTTATTTTCCTAAAAAGTAGAAATTGGCATTTAAAACAAATTTGTGATTCGTTTGCGTCTTACTGAAGTACTGCAATTTAATTTAGAAAAACTTATGTGAAACCGTACATACATTTGACGAATTTTGAGAACTCCAAAGTTTAACGCTCGGATTTTCAAGCCTGCTATAAAGAATGAATGAAGGCTATTTTCGTTTTCATCTATGTCCCATTTATTTGCTATCTTTTTTTTTTTGCAGCACAGTTTTAAACAAACATTTCCAAAACATGTTGTTGCTAAAGACTTTTTCTGCTATACTATGGCGGTGCACACTGTTATTTTCAATTCCTTCTGTCTCGTACAATAAAACGGTTAAGAAGACTAGAGGCTGCAGTCTTATTAGTCGAAAATCTAATTTTGAGTTTCTTGTTTAATCTGCATGCAAGACGGTGGAAGGAATTCGCCGAGCAGGCGCTGGCTGGCAGGCATGCTGTAACACTACAGAAACAGCAGCGTGCCAAGTACAGAACCCTGAGGAACCCCAGCCTCACTCCCATCCACTCTGTGCCAGCCCCTCCGCGCATTTCACCACACGTTTCTTTCGCTTTGCCGTGACTAGAACCAAGGGGGCAGCTGCAGACGGGTTAAGGCGTTTCCTAGGTACGTATATGGTCTCCCTGCGTATTCAAAGAGAGTGTCAAAGGAAACAGGGAACCGAAGCAACCGAAGAAACAGAGCGAGAAATCGATAGCGACAGAAACAAAACAAGTCCTTTTTTTTTTCCTTCCCACGCGTCGCTGTTCTTCTCTTTTCCTCCCGCACTTCCTTCCCACACGGTCTAGAACCGACCAACAGCCCAAAGGAAAAACCTGGTCTGCCGCCACCGCCACCACAGTGTTGTTATCGGATGCGACTGCGCGACAAGAACTAAATAAACAAAGCTCGTCACGTGCTTTCTTCCTGCTGAGAACAAAGTAACAAAATAAAAAGAAGAGAAAACACGATAACAACAGCACAAGTGTACAAACATCAGCAGGAACCGGCCTCTAGTTTCTATTTGCTGTCCATTTTTTTACTGTTGCAACGAATGAGTTCGATCATTAGTGGGTTGAGCTATTGATCTTGGTGTAATATCTACTATATTAACACCGCTTGGTGCTCGTAGAGTCTGTGTTGAGGAGCTAACAATCGCTTTTATTGCGCGAAAGTTTTGCAACATTTGTGGAATTTATATTGAAATTTGTATTGGCCGTGTCAGTATGGCTGAGCGGTATGGCCTCGGCATTTGGTAACAAAGGTCGTGGGTTGAATTCCCCGCTCAGACAGTCTGACATTTAAGTCCAAAAGGTAACGTAAATAAGTTTGCATCCGTATTTATTTAACGCTTGTCGAGCCCATTTGGCTTTCCGTCATGTTGAAAAAAGCCTCAATAACACTAATACAAACATTAGGTTATTAAAAAAAAACCCTTCGTCGCGTCAGTAATGTTTACATGCTTGGTAAAGAGACACTAAAACTTGATATTTCGTGGCTCATTGGCTATAAATGTATGCCACTTTATCAAAAGAAACAGTTAAAAATCACACCCTCATTATTATATGAATTTTAAAGAACCACCCCCTTTTACTTAACTGAAACCAAAATGTTTTTATGGTAAAATCCACTCACATTAGTTAGTAGAGAAAGTGTTAGTGCAAGACTACCTATATTTAAAAGACTTAACGCTCGGTTTCACGTAGCATGCTAGACGCGTCGTCCAAACGTTGCGCTGAACTGAAAGCACGAAGAACGAAAAACCCCAATCGTAGCATTGATTAGTGTTAGCGCGATGCACAAAAACGTGATATCTTCTCATTATTAGATTTGCCGGTGTTGCAGCGCTAAACGAACATTATTTTACGGTAATGGTGACTATTCTTGAAGTCTTCGGACGATTTACTGCTACGTCAAAGGATCGTTTAACACATTTTTAATGAGAATTGAAAACGCCGTAGCGTATCATACAGTACAATACACACGTACACCTTGGTTGTTCTTCTGCTTGAAATTCATGAAATTAAACCTCCGGAGGCTTTGTTTTGTCGTCGAGTGAAAAAATAGGTACGTAGCATGAAGCCATTGTTGTTTATTTGGTGTCAATGCAGTGTTTTAAGTTTAAAATCCGAGTATCACGTGTCACACGTACCTTTCACAGTTCAGTCCGCCTGCTAGAGCAGTTCATTTTTGGGGTGTAAGTAGCGCGACTGGTGATACATCCAGGTAGCCTTGGTTAGCGACGCGACCAAAGCCTAAATACCACTGATCTGTCTGTATTCATCCGCGAGCTCCAACTCAAACAATGATGCAAAAATAGCATAACAATTATTCAATCGCGGCGCGAATATTTTTAATGCTAATAATTTCACAGTTTTAGCAGTGTTACGCTATAACATATCTTTATGGTTAATACATTTATAATGCTTAATAATGTGTGTTACTGGTGGCATTTGGTGTCCATAGTTTTAAATAGTTTAGACTGAGCACTTGGTGCTATAGGCCTGTAAGCTCAAAGAAAAGAAAAGAAAAGAAAATGTGTGTTATTTCTTCATTACCAAATTTTACAAGAATGATTTCTCTGTTTCAAAAATGTTCCTGAAAAAAGCGGTATTGGTTTGGCCTTTAAAAAGACCGTTTGAGGAGCGTTAGGAGTAGGTGGGGTAGGGGGGAAGGGGGTGGGCGGGAGGGGAGACAAACTGTAACGAATGTCTTACTTCAATCCTTCCGTGGCGCTTTCAAACCAAAGTTGTCAAACCTTTCCGACACTTTTCACGCTTGCTATTCACAGTCAAGCCTGTTCAAACACTGATTTCGTGTGGCCAGCATTAACATACGTTTCCTTCAATAATGAATGTCCTTCTCCCCCCTCCCCCCCCCGAAAATTTGTACGGTACGCTCTAAAATATCTCTGGCGCCATAAAACAATAGACTATCGTCTCGTTTAATGACCAGGCTGTGACGCTGACGTAAACGGAAAGCCTCCAAATCTAGAGTGATTCGTCGCACTGTCGTCCGTGAAAAATTTGGTACAGAATAGTATTCGTTTACGGCATGTGTCACTTTTCAACAGGTGCAATGTCGTCATTTCGACAAAAAGCATGAACTTTTTCCGAATTCTTGAAACCGTAAATTCGTCGCATTTTTATGTACAGTTCCGGTCAAAAAAATCGTCCTTTTTCGTTATATCGAGGGTCGTAATAAATGGAGAAAAACAGTTATGTCGAAAACTACTCGATGGATTTTTATGAAACAAAGACTGAAATGCTTATTAGATTGTCTACTGTATTTCTATCCTTATTCAATACTACTTAACTGACTGAAAATAATTGGCCGAGCGAGAAAAAAAACTTAATGATATCTGATTATATCTCGAAAACTAGTGGAAAGATTTTCATGAAACAAAGACTGAATTTAATATTATATTTTTCTGCTGAATATTGCATGTCAAACGTATAGAAATATACCATATATCATAACAATTAATCCAGTTTTTGTTTTATTCAATGCTAGTCAGTAATTTGTGAGATATATTATTAGTTATCAACTCGTGTTGCTCGCTCGGCCAATTATATTTGGATACTTACTATTACATGTAATACGTATAGAAATATAGCTGATAGCATAATAAGCAACCCAGTTTTTGTTTTATTCAATTCTGTCCAGTAGTTTTCGAGATATCAACATTTTCATTCAGTCATATACATTAATCCTGCAACTTCTTCCGTATAACGAAGGCGTTGTTTTTTTTTTTTACCGGAACTGTACGTACGTCCGTGCATCGTAGCAAAGCTGTCGATTGAATAACGGTTGTGATCGTACGGTGTTTTCGCACCTTCATTTAATGCGCGCAGTTCACGGTTCGACAACATCGTAGTATCAAAAGCGTTATTGCAGCCAAGCCTGCATGTCAGTTTAATGTCAACTCTTCGTTCATATTTTTTTCCCGCCTTCACAGAATGGCATGAAGCGTTATTCATTATTCGGATTTTGTTTGCGTGGCGGACTCAAACACCCAACACTTACTTTGAACTCAGTTCTGCAACGATAGACAGCAGCTTCGAACATGCCGCCCAGCAATCGTGTTTCTTTTGCAAATCCACGAATAGATTTCGTTGGATCATGTTGGCGCGGTTGGACAACACGAAAGGCACCCGCAGAAGGCATCACTTGAGCTATTGTTGGCATCGCCGCCATCTTGGAACTACTTCCGTTTGGAAAACAAGTGGCTGTCAAAGTTTGCGATCTGCTAAAAAAAATGCTAATCGGCTAGTTTTTTTGTGTTTCAAGAAAATTATGTATGGCCAAATACCGTTCCTGAATAGTTTCTGAGAGCGTTTCATCCTTAAAACGTTTTGGGTGATGCTGAGAAAACACGTACTACATTAAGCCTGTCGTCGTAATGCAATTTCAAACAGGCGTGAAGAGGTTCTACCGCATCGCTAACTCTCTCTCCACTGACTAATGTGGGTGAATTTCACCATAGTTTCATTTTTGGTTTCAGCCTAAAATGCTATTGATTCAATTTTAGTTTCAAGTAAGAAAAAGGGGATGGTTCTTTAAATGTATGTGATAATGACGGTATTATTTTTACTTTTTCTTTTGATAAAATGGCCGAAATTTGTTGCCAATGAGCCACGAAGTATCAAGTTTTTGTGTTATTTTATCGTGCATGTAATGATTATTGGTTCTAGGAAGGTTTTTTTTTTTTTTAATAATCAGTGCTATTGAGGTTTTTTTTCCAATATAATTCTGTTGAAGTGTTTGTTTCTTCTCATCAAACATTTGTGAAACACTGTCTGGTCGAGTGGAATACACCACTACAGTACTGGTTGCCTACAACGAAAAAATAAACCTGCGAATTACCAGTAGAAAGAACTGGTAACTTATTTCAGTTCTTTGTACCTTGATATTATAGCCCACGTCGTTAAAATGAGTCACTCATGTGGAAAGGAGTCTTGCTAAATCCTGCCCTCGGGTATTCTTAGCTGAGACTACCGTGAAATGCGATGAAAAAAATAAAAACTACGACTGAAAACTCTATCTGACTGGACATAGAGCAGTAAAACAACTGACATTTTTATAAAGGTTCCGTCGTTGTCGATGATGAGCAATGGTGAAAGGTCCACCTAAAAACTTATTTAAGCCACTTGGCAGCCTTGTGAACGATGGAACCAACTATTTATTTCGGAGATGCCGACTAACTTGCGAGGCGGAACTGAATTATTTCCTAGTTGGTGGCAACAATTAGTGCCGTGCACCTACGACCATTGTTGGGTTATTCAGTGTTGCTGTGGTAAACCATCGTTATCTCATTTAAAACAAGTTGAATACCGTCCGTTCGCTGATCATATCAGCAGTTATTGCTCACTTCATTAGCAGCTGCATAACGGGATGAACTCTGACCCCTCGTATACGTCCACGCGTTTCTTGACCGGACGCAGAAAAGAAGACTGGTTTCTTCCCCTGTCGCTTACCCATAATCCATTGCGAATCGGCAGCGCGTTGGAGTTGGCGTAGGCGCAACGTTTCCGCGTGAGCCGCGCGGCAGGACGGGTTTTTCTGCCCTCCTGCTACTACTTTCTCGCTGTGGAATTACACATGACACATTGTGTGGGTTTGAACTATTTGACCAGTCTTTTTGCCCTGTTGTATACTAGAATTAAACCAGCATCAAGCGTATAAATCGTGCAAATATGCCATGTTGAAATAGTGTTTGTTAGTTTTGTAGTGTTTTGAGTACTGAGGAAAAATCCGTTGCTGATAACGAAAATTTTAAAACGTGTAATGAATGTGTGAGCCGAGTGGGAGCTAGTGGTCTAACTGGATTTTAGTAACGCATGCCCAGTTTCTGTTTTCTGGTTTCTACTTCCGTTGGAATCCCCTAGACAACAGTTCCATTTCACCAAGCATTGTAAATGTTTTGATTTCCTTCAAAAATAATGTTGTAGAGGAAGTCGTCGAAGAAACCACAGTAGGGAATTGTGGTGTGCCTGACATAGAAGGCAGTTTCAAACAGATGGATTATATATAACATGACTTTCCACAGCCGGAATTAAACGTAAAGGACGTTGTCAAAAAAAAAAAAGAATGGAAAATGCAACGTTGGTACACAAAGCGGAAACGTGGCCTTAGGTCCCGGATTAGGATGTCTGTTGCAGCCCCTTTCTCGCGAGGAGTCTGCTGGTTGCGATATGACGCAAATGCAGCTTTGCTTTCAGCGGGAAATTCTCTCTCTCGCGCCGGCTATCGGGAAGTAAAGCTGTTGATGTGTCCAAATGTGGCTTGTGTTTACCGACAATTTCAAGAGCGAGAGGTTGACGGTAAAAACAAAAAAAACAAGCACTCATATATAAGGCAAGGCTCCGGAAAGTGCGAAGGAACTGCAGCAACTCCGTGATATCTGTCTTATGCGTTGCGTGCATATAATGGTGTTCCTAGAAATGTGTATTGGTTCTTTCCCTTTAGAGTAGGTGGTTAAGTTTACTTCGTTCTAACTCTTTTAGGGGTGGCAAGATAATGGATAATTCCACAACATGGCGGTACAATTTTTGTCCATTTTCGTGTTGTACTTTTTCTGACGCATCGAATTATCGTTGCCACATTTAGTTTTTGGGCTGTTTCTTGGCATTTACATTTAACAGCTTTTGTATATTAGATATCCTATGGATGGCATGCATATGAGCGAAATGCAAATGCGTCACCACTTTCACTATTTGACAAGCTGGGTTTGTTAATATGCCATCACACTTTACAATTTGTTAAAGGTATTAGTAGCCTACTTTCCAATTTTACAGTATTTGATTTCAGAAACTCCACACAAGGGGATAGCGCTACGAACATCAACGAGCATGAACAGCAGCAGTAATTTGACATCTTTAAAATGTTCGTCAGTTTCCTCGATAATTCGATAAGTCAGAAAAAGTACAATACGATAATCGAAAGAAAAATGTTATCACCATGTTATGGAATTATCTATTATCGTGCCACCCCTAAACTTGGAGAAAACCACGAACTCAACTACCAAAGCATACAATTTTTAAAAAGTATTAAAAAGAGCCTACACCAGGACAAAACCTGATAACAGAACAACCTGGTCTAACTCACGGACCTGGTCTTCCTTATCAGATTTTGTCCTGATTTAGGCCCCTTTAGTATTTTTTTAAAAATTGTATGCTTTGACTGTTGCATTTGTGGCTTCCTCCATGTATTGTTACTATGTTATACGTTTAGCCTTGTGCTAATAAAAAAAAAATGTGCTTGATAACGAGTCATACGTGGCTAGAAACGTCGCATCTTAGTGTGTTTATATTTACATCGTGTTGGCTTTAAACAATCTTTTAGGTTCATTTGAGCTTAATGATGAAAATATGCACAGTAGTTCGATCACGTATAGCCTTTTAATAATGCAGTATCGTGTCAGTCGGATTTCTGCAGGCAGTACACCGTGTGTCACCAACCTCACCGGGCCTCGCAGTGCTCACATGATACGTTTCTTCATTGTCTAATTTCATATCATTAGTGTTTATTTCACTGAATGATAATGTATTAGCAGATTTTTTAATTCAGTTTATTTAATGTCCAACACACATCGGACATTTTTTTTGTTTTTTTCTTTCCTTTCATACAGCGGGAATTAGAGTAACTGTCGACCACACATGGTTATCCTGAAAAACACCGTATAAAGCTAACTGGGAAACATAAGCCAAACAACAAAGCGTAATGCAAGCACAGTATGTGGCTACCTGACTATATATAGGTGGTTATTGTGCTTCTTTATACATGAACACATAGGCCGCCCTCGCACTGAGCGACTTGGCCGCGCCGCCAGGTTGCTGCAGCCAATGAAAATGATTAGTGCGTGGTTTTACATAAACGGTAAGCATTCTCATTGGCTGCAGCGATCTGGCCGCGCGGCCAAGTTGCTCAGTGCGCGGGCGGCTATAGAGCCGTTTGTCATGTGTTTGATTTTCGATGAAGGCTTATTTCCAGTAATTGTGCTACTTTCTTTTTTAGACGAGCGACAGTGTTTTGCTTATTTTCCGTTTAGGCCGGTAAAAATAAATATCTTGGTTCTTAGAAGTGTACCAAAGCATAAGTTGATACGGGCGGGGGGCTTTTTATTTTTATTTTTTTAACCTGTCAAATTATGATGCGATGGGCTACATTTTTTTCGTGGGGGGGGGGATTTATAATTTTTTCTTTAGTGTAGCTTCCCTACAAATGCGATAATGTGAAAAACGCACATTTTGAAACCTGGTATTCGCAGACATTAAGCATGACCTAATTTTCAAGGTTTTAGTTGAATTGTGGACCCAATATCAAAACTAAAATAATGCATGCTATAAAAAAATAATAATGATGCTAAAAAAATCAGATCACATAAATCAAATCATTTATTGAGAATCCACTGATTCACTTTTATGAATCAAATCATTCAAATTACCTGTTTATTTTTGTGTGTTATGAAACTGCAAGGCGTGTTGCTTTCCTGCGTTGTTAAAAGTTAGTTGGTTGTTTGGTTTATTTATGGAGCTAAATTCTCCCACGGGTTATCCGCCCCTAAAAATACAACTGACATACACGATACTACAATTATAAGCCCTACACTAATACAGAATAAGAAACACTAAAACACAAATATAAAAATTACGCAAATCTACCGGACTGTACACTCTGAGTTAGTTAAACAGCCTACAATAATGTGCAACTCAAATGAAGAACACTAACACTTGGGATTCGTAGTGTTTGCCAAGTGAACAAATACAAGTGCTGTTATTGCTGGACATTCTTTGCTTGAACAATAGCCAGCTACAACCAACATAGTTCTAGAAAACAGGCTGTTGAAAGCATATACAGAACCCAAATATAATAAGTAAAAAAAAAGTAAACTTTTCGCAATTTGACGCACGCGGATTTTATATATTTTTTATTTATTTATCTACATCATCTACATCATAAGGACGTTCTATGATGTGCGTGTTTGTACCTCTACTCTTCTGGAACCAAAGCACCTACAAAAATGGGAGTAGAACCAACCGAAAGATAATTAAAATGCGCTTCGGTTAGGCCTATTTTCAGCGCTGTAACCCTCAGATACGCGAAACAACCTGAGAAAGTAACGTCCAATTTTTTTTAACCCTCTTGATGTTTGTTCATGACGTCATAGTTTGTTCATATACACACGAATGGATGCACACCAGATATAACTCTAAAAGGCCGACGTATTTTGCAACATACCACATATAGATCTTAAAATTGGCTTGATGCATGGAAAAATCAAAACCACAGACCTGGTTTTAAAAGGGTGTCAAACATTCGTGTTTCTGAAGCACCAAGGTGCGTGGATTGAGCGACCAAAGCGCGCGATTTGCACGTAAACTAAACCTTTTCGATGTGTGTATCGCTTTGTTCTCTCTCAATCATTCATCTCTGACCTTCGTAGGGGGTTACTTCTGGAGGAGAAGACGTACAAACGAACAAACAAGCAAATCGTATGTTTTGAATGATGTTGGTGAGATGCAGATATGCTGAGGAATGTGATGAACGAACTGTGAGCAACAATTGCAATTAGTTATCGTCGAAATAATCAGTACATCGATTTTGTGATGCTCTTGGAATCAAGAAAACTACATGAAGCTTGGATCGACGCCAATGGTGTGAGCGAAACGAACGATATGGCTAGTTTAACAATAAAATGGAGTGCCGCGGCCCGTAATTATATTGACGCGGGCGCTTATGAGAAACAACGTCATTATTTTTCGTGGCCTTGGCTTTATTTAAAACGTAGCGCTACATCAATACTCTCTTGTAAATGTTGTTAATCTTTATCACTTACGAGCTGGGTTCCGTGTAACGTTCAGGGCTCTATCGTGTTGTAAAAAAAAAAAGAATAATAATAAAACGAACACGATTTGCCGTTTACGGGTTTATTCATTTTTAAAAATCGACAGTGACGGAATAGGTTGCGCCGAAAAAGAAAGAAAAATAAATAAAAAAAATAAATAAAACAGGGAAAAAAAAACGACTAACCTAATATTGATGATGCCAAAAAAAAAAAAAAGTAGGGAAGGGTTAGCAAGGCTGTCTGTCGCAAAGGAGACTGCGTATATAGTCTCTCATTCCCATGCTCATCATCAATTCGGTTAGGTTTTATGGTTCCGGAATCACCACACTTTTTGCCTATTTCGCGTGGAGCAAATACGTTTTGCATGTATGAAAATTCAATGTAAGCGTATTAAAAATGCATGGGGGAGAAAACTTGGCTGGCTGCTTTTCCCGAACTGCAGGCTAGAAAATGGTGGTGGGTGGTCTTGGTGGTGGTGGTGTTGGGTTTGTGGCGGAGGCAGACACTGGGTTTCCGTTTGGATTTTTTTTACTCCTGGTCTCCCCCCCCCCCCCACCAATTTCGCCTCATCCGATTTGAAAAACACATGAAAAAGCACTTTACCTAGTACGTTAGGAATCACGCGAGAGCGTTTGAAAAATTGGATGCAACACACGAAAGGATTACACACGACCTAAGAAAAAAATCGTATTTTTTTTTTTTTTTTCTCTTTTCCGTATTTTATTCTTTCTTTTTTTCTATTTTAATGCTCACGAAGCACACGACAAGGAAATAATACAGTTTCTCCATTTAGTTATATAAATCGGTAGGACTAATGTGATTAGTTCCTTGTCGTGTGCTTCGGGAGCATTAACATAGAAAAAAAGAAGAAAGGTTACAAAAAAAGCCTTTGTTTGACGATAGATGTCAAGGTGTTTTTGCAAACACAACACATAATTAAAAATTTCAGGGGTCGGCTCCTCAGTAATAGCTTCAAGCAGAAAACATGTGTTCGGTGTGATTATCTCGGGAGTTGGCGTCTTGAAATTTGTACGTATTAGTTATACCACCTAGGGCGAACTGTATCGGATGCATGAGCCGATGGGCGATATCCCTCACATGGCCAATCAGCTAGACCTACGTCTCGATTGCGCCTCGGCCTTCGGCCTCGATCTCTTCTTGATATAGTTTACGCGGATTGGCCATGTTTGGGATATCGCCCATTGGGTGATAAATCCGATACAGTTCGCCAGAGGTGGTATAACTAATTTATCGCGCGGTCCCTAACTTTCGAAATGAAAACAAAATTGTTAGGTTAAATGGAAAATTCGCCTTCATAGCTGTGTTGTTTACGCAAACACTATGTCATCACGTTTGCATAATTTGCTATTGATAAAGTCAAGTCTGCAGCCAACACCATTTGAGCGTGAGGAGGGGGGGGGGTTGGGTCTTGAGGGTGGGATTTTTTTTAAAAAAAACAGCGTACGAGAAATGCTTTTTTTTTTATTAGTTGGACTGATGTATATTATCTTGTTGCACATCACGGAAACTACATCATGTAAAAAAAATACGTCGTTCACCTCACAGTCACGTCATGTGACATCACCCCACTTTACTGTGTATGGCTTCCATATCAGCACACTTTAGTATGGTGATATGGATATCACGCACTGTAACTTGTGGTGATATGGGCTATATCGCTGATCGTTTCTAGCATTGTGATAGTTTGGGACCGTGCGATATCGAGGTTTGACCTCATTCTCCCATGTTAAACCCGAAATTTCCATGCTTAATTCTCTGCTGCTTTTTAATATTTCCACTGATATTTAATACAGGGTGGTTCACAAAAAACTAACGACCCAAAATTTTTCAATTTTCCAGTGAGCAACTTTCCAAAGTCCAACTTTTCTAGTTAGCAATCCTCAGAACCAGGAGAGGACAAAAATCTTCTCGTTTCATTAGCTTTGATTTCATTCCTCTCCTGGTTCTGAGGGGTGCTAACTAGAAAAGTTGGATTTAGAAAATTGTGGGTCGTCAGTTTTTTTTGTGGACCACCTGTACATAAGCTTTGTTGGACTTGGTGAACATGTGTACCAACATTTATTAATTTCCGATTGGTCACTTCGGAGATCTGGACTTGAGCTGGAATCAATGAGTTTCATTTTTGGCTTGGACTTGTTGTTGTTGTTATT
Organism: Lithobius niger; assembly: GCA_023313725.1. Lineage (NCBI taxonomy): Eukaryota > Metazoa > Arthropoda > Chilopoda > Lithobiomorpha > Lithobiidae > Lithobius > Lithobius niger. Next base: position 34,786 of record JAHWFP010273629.1, read on the forward strand.
TGGACACGTTTATACAATGGTCTCTACATACTAAACCATTTGTCCTAGAAAGTTGGGTTTTAGCTCATTTGAAAGAGCTACTTCCGTAGATGTGCCCTTTATAAAAATAGAAATTTCAATTGGTCGATCCATTTCGAAGTTACGGGGGAGGATGTACTTTATTAGGGCCGCAGCCCGAATTAGTAATCTTCAATGAAAACTTAGAAATGCAAACTTACAGTGACAATAATCACAAACAAATCTAACACAAACGACGGCCTTAAATGCCCAAATTCTGGTTGTAGTGTTTCCAGATGAAAAACACCGTTTTACAACCGCTGCACGACGATACGCTGCAGCACAAATCATCTGCCAGTGAGTGGACGATTTCAGGTAACCTGTAAACGAAACCAGTCTTATGGTGTGCAGCAACGATTCTGGTACACTAAAGTTTGGTTTTGCATCACTGTGATGCCATGAAGCACAGTGTTCGGCATCCTATATGCCAAATTCTACCCGTACGGTTCTGTCTATATTCGTGTGCACGTAATCAATACAACACATAGATAGGATTTTCCACTTAGTCCCTCCACCGTGTAACAACGCACTGAAACTTCCAAAGGGAAACATGAGAGGAAACATGAGGACAAATGCGATCAGTTTTATTGTTTTACATTGTCTTAAACATCGTTATTGGGCAATAATGCCAATCAGGAAACTCCAGCCGCAAGGCGTAGACCTAAAAGACATGTTAACAATGACGTGAGTCAACAATTCACCCGCACTTTGAGGAAACATGAGAGGAAGCATTATCCTTATTATGAATTAGTATATAAGTAATAGTTATAGCCATACTTTTGCAACAATGGTCCGCTGATAAGTGGTTTTTGGCCCACTTTTTCTTTGACAGATTCCAAGGACTGAAAGATCGTCCGAGGCCGAAGGCCGAGGATGTTTCTTTCAGTCCGAGGAATCTGTCAAAGAAAACGTGTGCCAAAAAACACTTATCAGCGGACATTGTGGCAAAAGTATGGCTATAAGTTTCTTATGACCATACTTTTCGTTCAACATAAGCACTTTCAGATCAGCGCCAATGCTCCATTTCACTACGGTTTTATAACAATGTGTCGTCTCAAGAGATGCATGTTGGCGCTGAGTGCATGTTCATTGTTGACTGCTTGTTCATTGTTGTGAATTCCAAACTGCATTTATCACAATGGTAGCCAAGTTTTGCCCAATAGAGTTGGGTGTTTCGAATCTTTTCTCTGACGAGGACGGTGAATGGCTTAGCCGGGTAAGCCTGTGTGACGAATAGGCTAATGAAGTCAAGCCTCAAGTAAGTAACAGATTTATATGCAAGTGACTTCTGATGAACTTCAGCTTCAAAATTCAAGGCAATGCGTTAATTTAGACGTTCAATATCTTGGGAGTTAAATGTTTATAGGGCGTGGGCAAATGAACGTAATCGCCGTTCTGGTCCTGATGGAGACCAAGTCCCAGTGGACATTTCGTTGACTGACCGACTCTTTTAATTTAAAATAAGCACGTGCTGTAAAATGAAAGTCTTTTTTTTTTTTTTTAGTCAACCCTATTAGTTAAACGCTGTTGTATGTGTTTCAGGTAAAGCATTTAAAAACGTTTTTTAGGTGTGCCAAAAAGTGTTTATTTTAAAACACTTGTTTGAACCGGGTTTAAACATTTAAAAGTGGGCAGGATAAGTGTGCCGGCCCACTTATCCTGCCCACTTATCCGGCCCACTTTTGAAGAATGCGTTAGCAACATAGAAAGCATTGTTGCAACTGGGCTGATACGGGATTTAGCAGCTGACTTTACAACAATGAAAACGGCAAAAGTATGGTCATAAGATGGTTTGACGTCACCCTGCTGTTTTAAAGCTAAAATATTCGTTACCCATTTGGCTTGCCAGCCAGTAATAATACGAATAAAACCCAAAGTCGCTGAAAGACAGCTGTAGAAAAACCAACTTACCAACGGAATTGAGTGCGTATGCAAGGAGTACAGAAGACCAACTTGGTATGACAAAGTACCACGAAGTACAAAACAAAAACGAACTCGTTTGGTGTTCAAGATAAGGTTTAACTGAGCCGAAGTCAAAACAGCAAAGGAACACAAATGCTGCTGTAAGGTTTCAAACACTGCAGTGCTGCTTTACTGTTTAGTCCACGTGAAACCTTACTGCTGCATCAAACCATTATACACATAAACAACAGTTAAAATCATAGCCCAACTTTCAAAACGTTGCATGCCGGAAGAAAGGAAGAACTATGCGAGGCTACACAATCGACTACTTTCTCAGCAAATTATTTCAGTGTTCTTCAGTCAAGTTATCTACTTTCCGTTTGTCACCATATTGATGATACATATATCAGTTTTCAGGATATTTAAGCACTATTACACTCATAGAATTTCATCCAGATTTTTCAAGGACACGTACGAAATACTTACAGAGTTGTGCTACGCACACTAGACGATTACTTTTTCACCATTTTCCAGTGATGTCATTTAGCCAAGTAGAATGCACCAATCATTAGCTGACCTTATCGTGGGCAAAAGTACAAAAAAAAAGTAATAAAAACATTTGAATACAGCAGTAAGGTTTAACGTGAACTAAACAGTACAGCAATACTGCAGTATGTACCTGAAACCTTACAGGAAAGTTAATTTGTGTTCCTTTGCTGTTTTGACTTCGGATCAGTTAAACCTTACCTTGAACATCAAATTATACTGTTATCGCGCCTGCTCTCGTGTGATAACATGCATAAGTTTTGGATAACAGTTTCCACTAATAAAAGGCTCTTTCTTACGCACACTTGCTTTTAGTTCAGCCATTGTTGGAAGAAAAAAAAACAATTTTACCGTTTGTAACGTTTACAGATAGCTTTCGGTTCGTGGACAATGGACATCTAAATGTAACTATATGCATCGTAACTGTTTGTTTGGCAGTGTAGGCGCACTGTGATCGGGTAGGGTGAGATGACAGTCACTGCTCCTTCTAATCACTGAGGCGTTTGGGTTAGGTTTTTCGTTTTATTACGCAGGCAGTTCGGGTTGAAGGTTTGAACTTTGATCCAACTCGGCAGTGAAACTGTTTAACTTGAACAGACTTATAAACTCAATAGGTTAACTGGTGAAGATAACAAACTACGCCTTTTTTCTACACCATGCAAATCTAATGCTATTTTGCCTCGAAATATCGTAGCACCCTGCAAACGTATCCTTGCTTTCCGTAATCTCGTGACGCCATGTATTAAGGTTCTGCAAAATGGGATTATGTTATTTAACGATTCGGATGATACCGATAACAGCCCCATCTACGAGGGGGGGGGGAGGTGAATTGAGGCCCCACCTATGGGCAAACTGAAACAACAGCAGAAGGGTAGTTTTATGCTTGCACTTACACTCCGGTAGAATAACAGTGTGGCTGGATCGTACAATATGGCCACCAGAATTGGTGATCCATAGGTTGCATCACATGCTGCCGTTTGCTATCGTTCGCAGACGTTTGTTGTAGGCTGCAGCAACTACGGCCCCCCCCCCCCCCCGACCATCAAAATATAAGTAAAATAAAATCACTTATTTGACATTAAAGTTTGGTATGAGGCAGACCGACTACTTAAAATGGCCACGTAAAAAAAAAATTGCCTAGTAAATCCACGTAAAAAGAAAATTGTTGTGTTTGAAGCTTGTCATATAGGTATCCCCAATTATACCCGAAAACTGTACTCGCCGAACATGCGTCCGCTCCATCCTGGCAGTAATTTTATATCCGCAAACGATACTTATTGGTTCAAACGGATGGCTTAGCACGTTTGTATAAGCTAATGAATACTGTTTTTACTTAAGGTTTTTCTACTCCCCAGACCAATCAATAGAAACAACGTGAAGTTAACTATACTTGTGAAAACGTTAGCTTCGCTCACTCTGTTGGCGTCGCTCCACGCTTCATATAATTCAGTTGATTCCCAGAGCATCACAAAGTCTCAATTTTTATTTTTTGATGTGTAATGCCAAAATTCGAAATCACAAGTTCACAAAGTGGGTTTAAAACCGAAATATTAAGCTGTCATGTAGAAATTGTCGACCATTGCTGAAATGAGACTTCAAGTAAAACCAGGAAAAAAAAAAAGGGTTAAAGGTTTACCATTGCTTTATGGAAAATAGTGGAGTTAAAAAAAAAGGGAGTAATTTGAAATTTGTTATTGCAGACCCCGCGTTTTTAGGCTATCTTTGGGACGCGATGTTTCACATGAAACGACAGAGGAAAATGGATTCAACCCCCAAAACCCATCAAGACGGTTTGCTTGTCAAGAATTTTAACATGAATACTAATAGAAAATTCAGAGTTCGTAACACGTGTCTACAATACCCAGCCTGAAAATAAAGCAACAACAGCAGTATAGCATTGTTAGTTGGCAAATTATTTTGATTTCCCACCGTTTTTTTGAGATTGATAATGTTGTGTATCTATTACTTCGTACTGATGGAAAACATATCGTATGTTTAATTGTTTTATTTATATATTTAAAAAAAAAATTGGGATGACTTTTCTTTGGAAGGGCAAATTTTGTTCAGGCAAATTTTCTTTCTTAGTACTTCGCCTGATGAAACTTTGACGTTTTGAGCAGTTTTCACGGGAGTTTTACGCGTATTAAGGTTCACACAATCAAGTTACAGCGATGAAAATGGGCCTAACAAATGCACAATTTAATTATCTTTCATTTGCGCTATTCATCTTTATAGCTAGCTGCCTTGGTTGAAGAGGAGTAGAGGTACAAACACACACGCACGTAGTTTGTTTTTAATGATGTAGGTAATGGTGCATGAGATGGAAACCAAATAATGTGCAATGAAACCTTCATTTTAAAATAAATAGACGTTTTCATTTTGGATTCATTTTAAATACATCATCCTTTTTGTCGTGTGGGTCCTACATCTGTAGATTTTCTGTTTTAAACGAGACTTCAACTAAATCCAGGAAAGGGAAAAAGGGTTGAATGTTTACCATTGCTTTACGGAGGGTAGAGAAAAATGGCGCAGTTAAGAAAAAGGAGTAATTTGAATTTATTTTACTGCAGGCCCTGTGTTTTTAGGGTATCTTTGGAACGCGATGTTTCACATAAAACGAAGGAGGGAAATGGATTAACCATTTCTGTATGAAATTAAAAATCAAACGCATGGTCGTTATATTCCGACTACAAAACAAACTTGGCCCTTGTGACGTCATCCTTAGAGTGGTAATAATAAAAGAAGAGAGTCCAATTGTCGTATATAGTACATCTGCAAATGTTAACTATATTGGACCCTAATTAAAAAGAAAATCTACATAATAATTCTGGATCCCGGCTGAGCTGATAAGAAAAAAGCCGTTATAGAAAAAAGGTAAAATGCCGGACAATCACTTTAATAGCTTCTCATTGTTTTCGTGTGCGTGTAATGTCTTATTTATTTATTGAACTTACTGGAGTCTACAAGCCGTGCGCTATGCACTCCACCTCTAAACTTAAAACTAAACTTAGCCTATACAGAGAAACACAAAGCCGAAAAACCGGTAATGTCTTTGCTACGGTGCCTAACAATTCCTGGTGCACGTGCTAAGGATTGAAAACTATCGTCGAAACCGTTGATTGTTCATGGGTAAAATGAAATTGGCAGCTGGAAACGATGCTATGGCTTATTTAATTCGCAGATAAGGCTTTCAGAGCTGAGCTCCGGGCAAACGGGAAAACGGGTCCGGGCTGCGTTGTGCCATGGAACGATGCTTGAGCATACCAACGGTGCATCCACTGATTTGAGCCATAAAATGCGCTGATTGAGTGAGCGAAGCGAACGAAAATCAGCGTTTGTCAGCCAGTGTGCGCAAAAAATGGACTGAAGAAACTTAATTCCGTGAAAGCATTTCTTAGCCAGTGTGCGCGAAAATGGGAGTGAAAAAACTTAATTCGGTGAAACATCCAGAATATTGGAAATGGTGCATCCAACACTAGTATGATATATAAAATCGAGTAGCAGTAATTAAACCTTTGCAAAAAAGGAAGGCAGTGGACAACTGTGAAAAACTTGTGTTAAAAAAAGACACTTGATAAAACACATCAAACCTGGATAGGAGAAAGCGGAAGCTAAAACGGAAAGAGAAAGCATAGAACCAAATGAATAGGAAGAACAAGAACATCACTGGTGGAATTAGAGGGAAAAACTGAGAATAATGGATATTAATTGAGAGAGTGCAATTTGTCGAAATGAAGTAATTTATTCTGGCTACTCTTCTGCCAGCAAGTGATCCCATGGTACGTTCCCTTGTTGAATTTTACCTCCTACAAACACCTAAGAACACTCTCAGTACCCCAAACGACCACTGTAATCAGGGGCACGTATGAAGTCAAATAAGAGTTTCTCTTAAATTTTAACCCAATTTATGACTTCAACTAATGAAAAAAAAATCATGGCTGTATTTGCATTGTTCTGATTGTGAAACACAATTTGAAATGCCAACAAAATTTAAAGAAATTAAAAAGGTTACGCAACTTGATTAAGGGCATGGCTTTTCAACGGCCAAACGAAGAAAGAAAGCTATGTCTCGTGTGACAAAATACTGAATTAATTACTTTCTGTTTGTTTTATGTTCGGTCGCAGCTTGTGGTTAATTAAGTCACTTTCTGCGCTGGATCCCGCCAATGTTATGCGCCGGGTGTTTACCCTTTCCACTGCGATTTTCAATTCGTTTTGAAGTGATGTCTTCGAGAAATAAAGGTTAATAAAGTTGAAAACAGGTTAGGGCGGTTTGTTTGATCAGAGAGAACAAGCAAATTGTTTTGCGAACCACAGGAAAAAAAAAGTTCTAGTTTTGTATGACAGAAACGTTGAAAAATGTCAAGTTAACTTCCTATTATTTTGTGTAACTGCCGCAAAATTGTATGCTGCCTTTGTTTTATATTTAATAATTAAAATATGTAATGATGAAAGGCCGAGCGGTTGATTAATTGTATGTTACGGTTGTCCGCTATTTTCATCATTTGAAAAGGTTTAATTATTGCCATCCGAATCTATGTATCATAAGCTATCTATACACTATTATATAATACGCTTACAATGCACCTAGCAAAATGATCTTAGCAAAATCATCATGCACTATGATGAAAAAGGGCGAGCTGCAACAATCAGTAACAAACGAAGTACTGCTTACATAATGCTGGCTATAGAGCCGAGTTTAATAGGTTCAGGGATGTGTCCTGTATCAATCAGAAAGAGTGCGCGCGGGTTCAGTCTTACCACGGTAGCAAAGAAAAAGAACGACTGCCCGACGATGTGAACGGTTGTGTCCTGTAACAATCAGTAACAAACGAAATATTGCTTTAATCAGAACCGATTTGAAACATGAAATCATGAAACTGGGAGAAAGTACGGCAAGTGAAACGCCAAACTCCAACCAGTTCATTGCTTCAAGTGAAATGCTGAAGCCGGTTCCTAACCTAACCTAACCTAACCGACAATAACAACAAAACCACACGAAACTAACAATAACAGCCCACCTATTTGAACTGTTTACGGGAAAAAAATATCAGCTGGAAACATGGGAAGAAAACGGCCTCTCGTCCGTCAGCGCAAAGAGTGTGGCTTTCATTAATTCTGACGGCCAAACGAAGCCTTTGCCCCAAAAATTTTATGGGAAAATATTGTTCAGTTGATCATTTTACGTTATTCTAGCCCAACGAGAGATCGAACGGTGAGGAACCCTTATTCTTCCCATAAGCCGCGTAAAGTACACTTGTTCCCTCTATTGTTTATTTTACTATCGAATCGAAAGTGATCGTGGAATGAATTTATAATTCTGCATTTATTCCGTTAGCTACGCACCTAGTATGCTCTATCCCGTTGCCTCACACGTTTGTCGAATTGATCTACAACAAACTGTTACACTAAATAATCGATTATACAATAATTACCTGATTAGCAGGAGCTACATAATTACCGAAATTGCCAATCCGCGTAGAATCCTAGGACAGCCTTCCCGGCGAACCGTAAAGTAGCCGCCATTTTTTTTTCAGTAGTTCGTCAATAGCCGAACAACAGATTGAATTTCGTTTTCCGTGCATGTTGTCAAAACCTGAAATGAGCTGGGCCAGTTCCGGTTCAACTTGTTTTTCACCCTTGTCAAAACTAACATCCATATCTCCATTAATCCCAAGTTCGCCATAACACACCCAAGTTCGCTAAAGATCATTCACTAAGAGAACCTTGCCGTATCCCTATTTAACCTTACTACTTTTTGTAGGGCAGATATAGTCCCTGTGTCGTGCGAGGAGGAACCCAGAATTTCCCTCAGGTCGGCACCCCAATCCTCCAGTACCCGTCCTCGTAAATGTTTTCAGAGGTGGCACACCAGAAGGAAGTGCTCCACTGTCTCGGCCTCTGTACCACACCTGCAGACCGGAGTTGGACTGATGCCCAGTCGGTGCATATGAGCCCTCAACAGCACGTGCCCAGTCCTAGGTGTGGACAACAGTGCACTGTCTCCCCTAGCAAGCACATCCAGACCACACGAACGACAAACAGTCGGGTGGAGTCAGGAGGCCCTTTTCTTTGCTACCGTGCCAAAAATGAACCCGCCCGCCCTCTTGGTGATTGTTCCAGGGTACAACTGATTAGCCGGCATTATTGAAGCTTGCTTTGTTTAATCATGAAAAGTTTGCTGATCATGCGCATATGTAGACACACGCTAGTGTGTCGCGCCAAGTTAGGCAATAAACATCACAACAAACATCACATCAATTCAATTGTCGAGGTTGTAAACCATTGTAGCGCGACGCATTGCGTCAGTGTCTTGTATCTTGAAGCATAGTTGGGCACATTTCAGGTATTTGGAGAAAAATAATATTGTGGTACAAAAGCTTAAATTGTGTTGAAATCGAGAGCAATGACCCACCTGACAAAAATTAACTCGTGTTTAAATGCGAGCTATGCTGCTTTCAATGCAAAATCTGCCCCTGAATAACGTTGAAAATGTGTTACTACCTAGCTATAGCTAACTAAATACAGATGCAAACCTATTTACGTTGTCTTTTGGACTTATATGCCAGACTGCGTGAGCGGGGAATCGAACCTAGGACCTTTGAACCAAAGGCCAAGTCCTACCGCTGAGCCAGACTGAGACGGCCAGTTCAAAGGTCCTGGGTTCGATTCCCCGCTCAGGCAGTCTGACATATAAGTCCAAAAGGCAACGTAAATAGGTTTGCATCTGTATTTAGTTATTTCTTGTGAGCCTTTGGCTTTCCCGTCTTTATAGCTATAGCTAGCTAGCTGGCTGGCTAGTCCGCTCAACCCCCATGTTAAATCTCATAGGGTGATTATTCATCGATTCCGAGATAACGGGAAGGCTTCCAGCTATGAAATTGGACGAATGGGTGCACTACAATACGAACTGCGTATACCTTTTATGGTTTGGAGCCTGGGGGCGTAACAGGGATGGCGTGGGAGGGCGCGTAAGTACGAAAATATTGTTATAACCATTGTTAGTTTTGCCGGAATCGTCTCTCATTGGACGGCCAAAGTTCCGACAATGAGAACGTGTATACTGATGTACGTGCCGAGGCACACACTAGTGTATCACGATAAATCTAAACAACGTTGCAAAGAAATTGTATTCACGTCCAATTCAGGAAAAATAAACCAAGTATAAAAACAAAGCAAAATAAACAAAACCAAAAACTGGTAAGGAGGCCACCAAGTTGAGAGTGGTTCGGCCCTTCAAAGGAGTGATATCAACACACCAAAACTAACTAAATACAACAAATTACTACAAAATTAAAACCAAACCAATAACCAATAAAGAGGTGATGAGTTGAGAATGGCTCAGCCTATAGGCAAAAGGTGTAGCAAATTGTTGAAAACCAATGTCTTGTTGACGTGGCATTTTATTACTCATCTGCACGGTAGTGGAGTTGAGTCTATACACAATTCAAAAAAAGAGTGATATCAAAACAATCGCCAACTTAATCGCACTGAATAATAATTTGGACCTTAAATGAAAACTTGAACATTGCTACCGAAAGTAGCAATGTTCTAGTTTTCATTGAACCTTCGAATTATTAAGCGGTGCGATTAACTTGGAAAATAAATAGAAACAAATCGCTGGAAATAATACTAAGGAAAATCGGAAACAAGCCAACAGCGAAAAACATACACTAGAAATAACGTAGTTCAGTAAGCCACCTTTATGCACTTACGTTTCGTCGGAGTGGCATGACCCGGATTCGAACCGGCTACCCAGTGGCGAATGTTTTGGCGAATTAACTTGGCGAATGTTTTGGTGTGTTGATATCACTCCTTTGAAGGGCCGAACCATTTGGAACTTGGCGGCCCCTTTTACCAGTTTTGGTTTTTGATATGATATATATATATATATATATATATATATATACATAAAGAGAGAGAGACTGTGATAGTTTTTCTAAGTTTATAATTTTTTATTGAAAAGAGCAC